>PVIC010030379.1:0-21952 GCA_004025085.1 Thryonomys swinderianus
AAATGAAATTTTGTAAGAAAGCATGCTTACCCCAGATGCCCCTCCGGTTCAGTGTTAAAGCATTTACACAAGGTGCGGGCACTGAAGATAGCTTAGAGCTGAGGCCCAGGGACTTGGCAGGGCCGCCACAGAGAGGGCGCGGCAATTCAAGATGGAAGCTCCGTAGATGGTGGGCCTCAAAGAGCCTCCAGGAAGCACAGGCACCCAATGTGAGATCAGGTCGGCTGGTGCAGGAAAAGCCTCCCAAATTTTCTGGCTTTGTTGAAAGACCAGCTGAGTGTCACCAACCTAAAGCTCCACACCGTATCCTAGCACGCGCATGCTCAGGAGGCAAGACGAGGAAGGACGCGGGTGGGAGCAGAGGCCCGCGCCCTCCCGTCCTCTCAGGGAGGAAGGCGAGCTGCCTTCCTGTCCTCTACCTCCCGAAACCCCACAGAACGGAAAAGGGACTCAATAGAAATCAGAATTTCAAGTGGAATGACTGTCACCAGTTTAAATTTAGCATGTGTACATTTTAAATCTGAAGAGAGTAATAAAAGTTTAATCGTCAAGTTTATGTTCCCCTGCTTTCTCCCAAACCTCATCTCCTACCAAGCAAAATGGGACTTTAAAATTAAAATGTTACAGAAATGTTTAAATTCTATTTTTGTCAAGGGCTCAGTATACAAAGAATCGGTTATATCTTGACAAACTAGGACAGTTATTGTCACACTTCAGTAATTTCAAGGACAGAGAAAAATCAAGAGGCACAGACAAAGCAAGGAGAGGTATGTGGGGACTCACGCAGCTCCTCGGCTCCTTAATCTGTCCACCAGTGTGTGCTGTCTCGCTCAGAATTAGAGCTGAGCCCCCCACGGGAGGCTGATAGATTTGTCCCACGATCAGCAGCGTGTACACTGGAACCAAGGTGTCCCCAATCTGTACAGAGCCTGTGTGACCTTTTTAAGAACTAAGCTTCATAAATCCAGGTAGGCAGATAGCAGCTCAAGCAAATCAAACGAATCCTTGGCATCTGTATTAATATTTGACATATGAATTTTAGAACCATATAAATTACATACTTGCCAAAGATAAAGGGACCACTTTTATAATAAAGAAGTTAATTCTTCAAAAAGCCATACAGTTTTTAAGGATTTAATGCCCCAATTACATAGTTTCAAAATACATGAAGCAAAATCTGATGGAAATGCAAGGAGATACAGAAACAGACGCTCATAATTAAGATTGGAGGCTTGAGCATCTGTCTCAAAATATGTATACAAAATGACACAAAAAGTTAGGATAGATGTTGTTACAGGTTGAGCTATATTTTCTAAAAGTTAATATATTGAGACCCCACCTTTCAGTACTTTTGAATGTGACTTTGTTTGGAAATAATGTCATAGGTGCTATTAATCAAGTTGAAGTCATACTGAAGTAAAATTAGCCCTAGGCCAACACAATTGGACCGGATTATAGAGACATTTTGACACCATGAAACACACAGAGGTAACACCACAGAAAGATTTAAGTTGCACTACTAGAAGCCAGGAAAGTACCAAAAACTGGAAGAGAGCCTTGGAAAACATTCTTCCCTCCTGCCTTCCAAGGAAACAGTTATGCTGACACCCTGGAATCAAGTGAAGGTGGTACGTTTGTGGTCCTTTCAAAAGCAAATACAGAAAACTTGAGCACTACCAAAAAACTGTATCGTGCTGACACTTCTAGAAGACTCCACTCAAGAAGAGCAAGACATACATCTTTAAATACAAACAGCAGTTCCAGAGAGATCGTATTCTGGATTGTAAAAACAAAGGCAGGTCTTACAGGCTATGTTCTCTGAAGACAACACAACTAAATCATAAATTACTAACAGCAACCATTTATTTTCTTTTTGATACATAAATTGATCATGTTTCAGTACTTGCATGTGTTGTGCAATGTGATATTCAGAATATCATCTTACAGAACTAAAATTAATACAGTAAAATATTTGGAAGAAGCCTAAGAAAGGATCTTACATTTCCACTCAGAAAGATGTTAGGCAAAAGTTTTGTAAAGTCTGCGTCATTTCTATGAAAGGATGTGGGATTAAATTATTCAACCATGCCAAAGTATGTGCACGTGGGCTGGGGATGCAGCTTGGGAGCTCTGCACCTGCCTGGCAAGCAGAAGGTCTCAAGTTCAAGCCCTGGAACTGCAGAAAGAAAAACGGTGTGAGCAGCCAAGTGTGTACTTGCTTATAGACACAAAAATATAGGTATGAATAATAATTATTTTAGTAAAAAGATAAAAATAAAAATGGAAAAAATACAACCTCAGTGTCAGCTACTCGACGATCAGTACCATAATTTAAATCCATTAGTAGCTTCCTGGGGTTTAAACTCCAGGAAAATCTGCACTAACTAAAAACCGAAGAAAAGGCTTAATGTTACAATCCGAAATTTGAGTTATACGGAAAACACTTAGTAATCCTTTTAAACCATAACAAACACAGCAAAGCCCCTCTCATTTTATATTTACATAGGTGTTTCAGTTTATTAAGTAGTTTTTCACATAAAACCTAGTCAAAATTTCAGTATGTTCATAGAAAAACAAAATGAGGATTGTGTTCATTTATCAGAGGGAAAATAAGGCATGGAGAAATTAAGAAGATACGAAAGCCCACCTAGGAATCAGGTTTTGTAACGCCTAGACTACTGAACTGTTCACCTATGTGTGATTTAGAGTCAACATTTCCTTGATCTTGAGATTGAAATTTTATGTATGAAAGAATATTATTTATGAACCGATTTTATCCCACAATTAAAAATGTGTCAAAAGCAAAAAAGAAATTGGTCCAAATTGCATCTTGAAAACCAAGTCAGTTCTGTGTTGCTTATCATACTTGTAACACAAAATGAGTCATGGAGCCCAAAGCGAAATTCACAGTGTTTGGTCAGAATGTAGGCAAATGGTTTACTAATTTTCTCTCACAGGTACCTATCCAATTTTCCCTTTCATTGTTAGGCTTCCTGCATCCCATTACAGTGCAATCAATATAATGAATGCAGAAATAAATAAATAAAATGAACCAAGCTTTGCCCCACAGCAGACATTTGCATTGCATCCATGAGAATTTGCTGTTATTAAATTAGCTACAGGAGGGCTCTTTTATTGGCTCCTAAATGGAAGAGAAACATTCAAACCACATAAAATTCCATTTTTAACAACTACAAGTTGCACTAAAAGAGGTCAAGAACACCTATTTCTAATATTCTATGCATTCAACTTTTGACATAGTGTAACCTTTCATTTTCAATTAAAAGTGAGAGCAATCCATGCCCTACATTGTAGCTACTCAGATCTCCCCACAAACAAAAAATACTAATATTAAAATTGCATCACCCTGAAGTTAGTGTAATAAAAGATGATGAACACAGCCTGTTTAATGGTGTATCATTTGGTTTTTCTGTCTACTTTAGTGTTTACAATAACAACCCTCCATTAACCAAAACACCAGCCAAGAGCCAAAAAAGTGCGGGGCGTGGTGGCTCACGCTTGTAATCCCAGCACTTGGGAGGCAGAGACAGGAGGATTGCTGAGTTTGAGGTTTGCCTGGGCTACATAGTGAGCTCAGGGCCAGCCTGAACTGTAAAGCGAGACCCTGTCTCAAAAGCCAAAAAAAAAAAAAAAAGAGCCAAAAAAGTAACCAATGTATTATAGGAAGAGGAAAAAAAACTTGAATGTTGAAGTCAGGTGGAACTGATTTCTAAACCAAACACAATCAGTTGGTAGTAAAGTGTTTAAGCCAGTTGCTCAGACCCACGTACAAAACAGAGATAATGATCACTATTTCTTTTCTGAGTGGAGCTTAAATGAGAAGTGAATAAAGCACGTGAGGCACCTTCTGAACAGAACAGGTACTTGGTCATTATTATTGCTTATTAAGCTGCTATTTCATATAACCAAAACTATTTCCTCACAGAACCGCAGAGATACAGCCACAGAATTTTTCTTCATGTAACTTCATGTAATTTTTCTTCAAGCAACTTCCTGTGGACTCAGATTGGCCAAATCAATTGAAACATCAAAATAAAAAATAATAAAAATAATCTATAGAACACTGAATAAAAATAGGAGAATACTGCCATAACCAATAAACTGAAGATTTTATGACGTGGGATATTTACAGAGTTTCAAAGTACATTCTCACAAAATAGGAAGTAATTACAAAGGAGGAAAGAGCGACTCAAAAGCAAAGAAGTGTGATAGGTAACAGCTTGGTCAAGTTTGAACGTGAACACCATCGCTACTGGTGCAGAGCAAAAGCACAGTCTACCTGAAAAGTGCAACAGGAAGAAGAGAACATCACTTGTGTGGTGCTTCCGCCAAAAATGAATAAACTCTTACGGTGAAGAAATACAGACAACCACAATGTGAGTGGCATGTAAGGAAATAAGTAGTTGGTAATCTCAAGTGCGCCAATGGCGGGAAAGAGCCAAAGACTAAGGACCTTCTCCAAAGCAGAGGAGACTGACGGAGGGCAGAGCGTGGAAACTAAAGATCACACATGGTTCTGACTCCTTCCTTTTGCTCTGAAGAGAAGCTCCTGTGGGACCTCAGATTAGATAAGAGCAATGCGTCGACACTAATTGGCTGGTTTCAATGACTGTGTTGTGGTCACATTCCCTTGGAAATATACACGAAGCTGTTAGAAATAATTGGCTGTCCTATCAACAATATGCTTTCAAAAATATAGGGAAAAAAACACTTTCTGTACTCTACATCCAACTTTCCATAAATTTAAGACTTATCTGTAAGTTTTAATAAGGAAAGAACAAATGCCTTTTGCAACCACAACGAAATGATGAATCTAGACTACGATCAACATTGCCCCTCAAGTTACCACCTGTTGAGGCCCTTGAGCCAAAGATCTAAACTGTTCAGAGTTTAGTCCAAAGAAATACAAATGTTCTACCAGATTAGGGTAAATTTCCATGGGAAACAGCCATTAGATATTCAGAAATAGGTTTTATTGAAAAATAAAATTATCCCATAAACTAAAATCTATTCAGAATTTATTAAGCAAACTTATCTTACTCCACAAATGTTTTCCTCACAATATGACTTGCAGAATATTTTTAACATCGTAATTACCCAACATTATTCTAATATAAATTAAAACAAGGTTACCAAAAGATGTCCACAGAAGCTACTCTGGAGGCTTTGCTTAGAAATATATTTTCTGTTTAAAAGCAGCAGCATAAAAATCCCTGTTGAATTCTTTCACCAACAATTGATAAGGATCATTAAGCCCAATCTAGAGCTGTCAAACCTGAATATCAAGGTGTTTAAATAGCTAGTCCTAAAGTACTCAAGGGTTACCACATCATAGTATAATAGCTGGGAACTGTAAAATTTCAGTATCTAATAGCCTGTGTATAAGACTTTTTATTTTCTCTTTTCTCATAAGTGCCATGTAGGGGAATAAAGGTAATATTTGGAGTTGAGAGCAGACAAAGCAATTCAAAACAAGTAGAGTGTGGATCAAATTTTCTCTGGAGGAAAGCATCACAGAGGCACCACCGTGTGTGGGATGACTCTTCTGGCCTAATATTTCCTGTTAAAGTGTTTTTTACCAGAAGGTATTTTAGAAAGTCCAAGTTACAGCCTCCTCCTCAGATCTGGGCATGTCCTTTACTTCTCATGTCCACTGGAGTTCTAGACATACCGAAGTAGAAATTGGCTTTTCACAGTAGATCAATAACACCTCGCTAGGAGGGAACTGAACGGACCCCAGAATCATTTCTGCCTTTACATCTTATAAAATAACCTTAAGAACTGGAATAAGAAGTATTTTCTGCCCACACTCTGTTTCTCTACCTCTAAGAGCCTGCACACTGTGCAGTCCACCTGGACAACTAGGAGAGAGACTGATCTTATTCGGGTATTTCACCCTTCCAGAGGTCTGTTCTATTTCATTAGAGCTCATCTAGAAAACAGAGAAAATGAACTCAAATGTTCAATAAAATTAAATATTCCAACAAATCAGTAAGTATATCCACCACCCTTTTTTCCTCACTTTCCCTTTTTGCTTCCTCAGTTAGTTCTCTTTGTGACATAGAAATATCAAATCAATCCTGCTACAATGTATTCCAGAAATACTGTGTTCACTAAATATTGGATACAACACTTCTCTCTATAAGGCCGGGGATGTAGGTCGGTGGTGCTGTGCCTGCTTGGCAAGTGCAAGGTCCGGAGTTCCATTCCCAGTATCAAAAGAAAATTTCTATACTTGTAAAATAGGAAATATTCAAAGGGAATGTGGTGGGGGAACATAAAGAGGGGAAAGAATACATATGATTTGGAAAGAAAAAGAAATAGCATGTATAAAAGGGGAGTTGTGAGTGGGTAAGGACAAGGGGAAAAATGAGAATTAATGTCTGTTGTATACTGCTACAAATTCCCCAATGTTGAATGTGATTGTGAGCTGTATATGAAATGTAAAATAAAGAATTTTTTAAAAGATTTGAAAATTAAAAAAAGAAAATTTCAATAAATGAGATTCAGGTATTTTGATGTGCTCAATCTTCTAATATTTTTTTAAAGCTAATGTTATAAACATGGGTGCACATATGTCACCGTGATACGATGCTTTTAATTCGTCCATGAATATCCCCAGCAGGGCAATAGCAGGGTAAATGGGACTGCTAATCCTAGTTTCTTTGAGGAATCTCCCACTGCTCTCCATAGTAGCTGCACCAGTCTACCTTCCTACTAACAGTGGAGAAGAGTTCCTTTCGCCCCATAGCCCTGCCAGTATTTGCTATTAGTTGATTTCTTGATGCTAGCCGCTCTTTGTGGGATGAGATGGAATCTCAGTGTTGTTTTCATCTGCATCTCTCAATGTAACAATGATGACCAGTGATGCTGAACATTCCTTCACATGTTTCTTTGCTGCCTTTGCTTCTTCATCTGAAAAGCGTCTATTCAGTTCAGATGCCCATTTTTGAACTGGGTCTTTAAATTTGGGGTTAAATAGGGCTGGAGATTTAGCTCAGTGGTTCCAGCGCCTGCCTTGCAAGGGCAAGGTCCTGAGTTCAATCCCAGTGACCACATAGAATGCGGGTCGTGGGGACTCACGCCCACCAGCCATCAATACCTTATACCACAGTGCCAGGCATGGTGGCTCACACCTGTAATCCCAGCACTCGGGAGGCAGAGACAGGAGGACTGCTGAGTTCAAGGCTTGCCTGGGCTACGTAGTGAGCTCAGGGCCAGCCTGAACTACAAAGCGAGACCCTGTCTCAAAAAAAAAAAAAAATGGGGTTAAATAATTTTTTAGGTAGTGGTCATTTGTCTGAGGAACAGCTGATAATATTTTTTCCCAAAGTATAGGTTGTCTGTATATCTAAAATGCACCAATAAACTCAATAAAGGGGAAAAAAGCTAGTCCTCTGGATATAAGAACTTCATTTTCATATTTTTTACTATCCCTTTTATTTTTCTCAATAGATTTCAATGTCACTCTCATTTTAAGACCATGTATGTGGCTGTGTGTGTGTGTGTGTGTGTGCGCGCGCGCACGCGCGCGCACAATGAATGTAATACCCTGGCAAATCCAGGGTAAACTTAACTATTTCTAGAAGGGAATTAATGGCACTTACCTTTTGGAAGCCTTCTTTTAAATTTTGTACTGCAGGTTATCTCGCTAGCCTCACAACCTACCTGGCTCATTCTTACACTTAAAGATTTCCTCACATACTTTTTTGATTCCACGTATGAAAGCATTCCACCCAGTGCATCATGTTTGGAATTCTTCAGTAATAGTGAATTATAGAAGCAATTAGCTACCTGTATTACATGTTGAGTTGTATATTCAGCTCTTCTATGGAACAGAACATTTACTTGAATCCTAAGAAGTAGTGTATGTTAGTTATAGTAAAGTCTAAGCTACTTTAACAAAGTAAGAAGAAAAACAATGATTTAGATAGGAGATAATTTACAGTGGACCTTCAAGCTACAGCTAGACTGACATACAAACAACTTGTATTAATGGAAGATTCATCTACAACTTGTTACCTGTAGTGTGTACCCAAGGAAACATCCAGATCTCAACTATAATAGTTACACCCAGCCATCAGTAAAGTCAAGTTCATAAGCCAAGGGTCTACTGTACTTCTCTTTCATATAACAAATCCAAAAGGAACATTCAAGGTTGCTGGAGTTGTCCTGATTCACAAGATCCTTCAAGTTCACAGACCTTTGACATATTATTGATTACCTCACCACAGTTTTATTTTCTTCTGTATATTTGAAGCTGGATTGCAAGCATGTTATGCTGTTACTTCCAAGATGAAGAAAAGGAGAGTAAACCCAAATTACCTTTTATGTTTAAGCAAATATGGCAGAAATTGTCCAAATCAATTCTATTCCCATTCCACTTGTAATAGCTATACTACCTGATGAAACTCTTCCCTAAATAATCATTCAATTTATATAAAATACATTGAAGAACCACTAAAAATATAAAAATTCTAAGTATGTTCTTATTGAAGAAAGCACTGACATGTTCTGCTCAAAATTCACATTATCTAGGCCACAGATATAGTCCAGTAGTGCTGTACCTGCCCAACCATAAGGTCTTGAGTTCAATCCCCAGTACTGCAAAGAAAAAATTTTTAATAAAAAAAGAAAAGATACAAAATTCACATTATCACTTTGCAAAAATTTACATGCATCTCAAAGTAGAGCTGATAAAGTAGTGATTATCAGTTAAAATTAGTAATAAATGCTGTTGACCTACTATATTACTATTTTATAAATTCTGTTCTATATATAGGACTACTCAGACAGTATATGACTTCAAAGGAAATTGACAGTTCAGCTTATTTAAAATTATAAGTACATGGTGCATTTCACATTAGCTCCAATAAAATTAAGACATACAATATATATCATGTTTCCTTTTTCTCTCTTCAAAGACTCAGCATCTTCTCAAGTTTTATACCAACTGTCTTTAAAATATTTTCACCTCTTGGGAAGAAAGTGATATCTGAAAATGTAATACCTAAATAAGAATTTGTTCCAAGAAACATTCTCCAAATGAATATTCACATTCTAAGGGAGAGTTTGGGAGAAAAGAACACAAAAGTCTCAATGATAATGATGACACTTCAGGATTCTGACCCTTCAGGCAGAAGTGCTGGAAGTATTCTGCTCTTTACTGGCTCCTCCACGTCATGTAAGAACTGTCTCACAATCAACACACAGCTGATCTGCCAGCGTTCACATTATTTGACTATCAAATGGTTCCTGTATTTCTTGCACAACTCCAAATGAGCAATTTTCCCCAAAGACAAAACTTTCCCACTAGCTAGCCTTTGACACTGCACCTAAAAATGAGCTGTTGAATTTGACGTCCCCTCAGACTAAGGATGGCGAACCTTTTAGAGACAAGTGCCCGGACTGCAACCCAAAACCCACTTATTTCTCACTAAATGCCAACTCTGCAATTAAACTTGAATACTGAGGTTGTAGTTTAGAAAAAATAACTCCTGAGTTAACATCTTTCATCTTAAAAGGAAAGCAATTATACACATGCCATAAGTTCACCACCGCTCCCTTAGACTAAAACTGTTCTTCCTGAAATTCTGGTTTATGACAGAGACTCAGAAAATTGTAAGAATATGGACTGTTACCAACTTTCAAAATCATATCTTTTTAACTTTTATCTTTATTGGTACATTGTATATACATATCATATCATGACCACACTCGATATTGGGAATTTGTACCAGTATATGACACAATTTAATTCTCATTTTTTCTCATTCCCCTACCCACCCTAGTCCTTGGGAATGTCTCTGGGTCTCAAATGTTAATCAACTCACTTGTCCAGTTTGGACAACACAGATGCAAGTAATCAAGAGATAAATAAATACAGGGATATATGAAAGAAATCTGGTTTCTTTAAAATCCAAGGCTGTTCAAACACACTCAAAGGCTGGTACAAACATGTTGTGACCATGTTGTAAAACAATAATTAGCTGTGATCTCTCACCTTTCTTATTGATTGGCACAATCAGACAGCAAGGAGGTCTCTTACTGATTGCATTCGGAAAACACCTGGGGCCGAAAGCCTTGAAAAGTTCTGTTGGATTGATGTCCAAGATAGTTGATGACTGATACCAGAAGCAGGCTAGGACACCAGCTAGAACTGTTATCCAGGGACCTTACACGTGGCCTCTACACGTAACTTGAAGCTTTGCAACACTGTGGCGCATTGCAGAAGAAACTACTAGAGATTAGAAACTGGCAGGGCACGGTCTTGGCATGTACTGTTGTGAAAGCATCAAAGAGCTCAGCCGGGCTCTGCATGAGAGGCCATCACCTCCACTTAAGGATGGAAAAGTGTTTAGCAATGTGTGGATATATTTGACTGGACACACATAGTTATATACTCATTGCAGATGTTTAAAAAAATCAGTGATTGAGACCCTTCTTTATATTTCCAGATAAACTAAAAGTGATATTTCAGAACATAATTGACTTTAAATTACTTCAAGTGAAGCTCACCTGGCCTCGAAGGAATTACAAAATCCCATTTTGATTATTACTTTGTAAGTTATAGAGTTGTCTTTGGCAGAATTGAAAATTAAAGTAAGACTCTGAGGTAGCAATAGTTGCAAAATAAATAAATAAAAACTCAATGATTAAATTCAGAACACCCACACTGTAAAAAAAAAAAGTGAACAAAAATAAATTTAAATTAATACATCAGCTTCCACCTGTTCATCATTCAAAATGAATTTTAAATAGAGAAATCTAATTTCCCTAAAGATATTCCAATTAAGCATAAAACATTCATAAACAAAAAGAGATGGGCTATTTGCTAGTCTCATTTTCTCTTTCTCAGCCACAGGAAGGCTACACTCTGAGGAGTCAGGGTTACATGACTGGACCCTGACATATGTACAGAATTCACGTGTGCCAGAACTAGCCACAGAACTAACAACCTGTGCAGTTCTGGATGCTTTCTCTTTCTACTTTTTAGCCAAGAAAGCAGAAAAGATCCAGTGGAAATATTCCCAGTAGTCTTTAAGTTTCAGCAGACACAAATCACCTTCTGGTAGACATCTGTGCTGCTCACATTTGAAATGAGAAAGGGAAAAAAATCCTCGATTGTGCTAAGACACTGGATCTAAGAGTTGCTTATTACAGCCACTAGAAATAAATACACTGATTAGTAGTGTAGGAAATAATGTTAGAATCCCACCTCCCCTTAAAAGAGGCACCATAATCACTTTCTTTGGAACACTTACCATGTCTTAGAGATTCAATGTTGACCACCACTGTAGACAGCAGTAGGCTGATCCAGTTTCTTGACACCAGTAACCTCACACTACCGCCAATAAGTAAAACACTTATAAACACCTTGACTTGGAGGAATGTACATTGTGAAACACAGAAATGTGGAATCCTGTTGTCATGACAACAGGCACCCAATTCCATTTCAAAAGGACCACCAGTTCATGTATGAAAAATAAACTTCTCTTCCAAGTAAGGTTTTTAAACTGTTGCACACAGAAAATAAACTATTGAACATCTCACTCCAAATAACTGGCTACATTCTTTAGCAACATCAGTACCAACTGTGACCAACAGTAAAAGGCCACATTGGTTTCTTCAAGTCTTCTTGATATGTGGGTTCCAGATAACATTTCATCTCCTCTGCAAGGAAATAAAGTAGCATTTCCTTGAGTAGTGACAGTCATGAGACCTCAGTAGTTTATTAGACCACAATGAAACAATTTGATCTAATAAACTAACCTTAGGAAAATCTCACAGCTTGTGTTACTTTCAATAAATACACTCTTCCAGATTATATAATAGTGAAATTCTTTGAACTTCTGTGATGATAGTATTATAGTTACAGGTCATTTTAGGATTGTAAGTAACCCTATAGATTATTCAGTCCAAATTCTCTATATTGTAGGTTACAAAATTGAGGCTCGGTGATTTCAAGTGACCCAACTAAAGCTATAAGATTCATTCATATCATTTTGTACAATTACACTAGTTTTGTCCTAATGCATTGTCAATATGATTTTTACCCTGTATAGTGGTTCATATTAAAAATAATCCAAGTACCTATACTTTCAAAAATTATATACCTCAGTGTGCAGCAGTAACTTATAAGGTAACCTTTCCACTTATAAGGAGCTTAATGAAAAGCAAATTGACCTCTTACCTTTCAAAATTTCCTTAACCTTTTCTGTCCTTTGAAAACTTGATACTGTAAAACTTTACTATTTTATTAATTGAAAAATAAATTAATGAAAAGTCCCTATGATTACATACCTAATTTTAAATGTAACATAATTTTAAGTGGATCACTTTATTATTCCAGTTGTATACATTCATTAACTAAGCTACCAACATTAAAATCTTACTTTAATGAATACACAGCAATGATTAGTACCTGAAATCTAATTTATCTATTTATAAGTAGTAATTACATGATATTATGCTGAGAGAGTTTTTAAGCCAACTGAAAACAATTTACTTAGGTAGACATACTATTATTTTTTGGTGCAACTTTTTTCATTTAAAACACAGGTAATTTTTACTTAACCTTTTATGCAAATTTAAGTAAATTTATAATTGATGAAACTAAATACAATATTTTTACATATTAATAGTGACAAAAAGCAAAAGAAACAGTAAGTGTGGGTAAAATAATTTTGTGGTATTTCCTAAAATGGAAAGAAAAGGGAAACTTAGATAAACGAGCTCATTGAGTTCATAATAGTGAGCGAAATAAATCGAACACACAAGCTTAATTACTGCATACATTCTCTTATGTGTGAAACCCGAAATATAGATAAAGAGCAAAACAAAGGATAGACAATAGAAAACAGGGAGCTAGATCTTTCTCAAATGGAAAAGAGATCGTTAGAACTAGTAAAAATGCAGGAGAAGTGAAAGGGTTGAACAAAGAATAGCTTTAAGTGTTCTGTGCAGGAAACAACTCCCCACAAGGAATGTAGATAGTCTATACTACAAGCATGTTCTAAGAAAAGAGAGAGAGAGAGAGAGAGAGAGTGCCTAGGAGTTCGCTCAAGTGGTACTGCACCTACCTTGGAAGCAGAAGGGTCAGAGTTCAATCTCCAGTACTCCAAAAAAGAGAGAGAGAGACAGAAGGCTTATGAATTAATATGACCTCTCTCTTTGGATTCTTGTAAACTGAAATTATTTTTAATAACTAGCACTGAAAATGATCAGTTTAAAAGATGACAAGGAATTAGAAGGCAGATTCTCACAGTTGGGAAAGAGGTTTGGGGGGAAGAAGAGGAACCAATGGACTGAAAATTATGAAGGTACATTATAGATGTTCATCAGCTCTTCCAAATTAATGTCACTGTCCTGAATTACAAACATGCAGAGATAAAAAGTTATAAAAGCATTACTCAAAATTACTAAAACATATGGAAAGGAAAACAAAAACCTTTCATGGTTAAAGAATCTCAGCAAAAAGTGACTGATACGAATGTGTACGAAATTTACTTAAAATTCTCTTCTAACAGAATAAAATAAGTAGGGCTCCTTAAAAATTATCTTTAGATCTACCCATCTTTTAACCCAGAGCTGGGCATCACCGCCTGTCTTGCAAGCACAAGGCCATGAATTTGGTCCCTAACCCCAGGTTAAAAAAAAAAAATCTTCTAACCCTGATAATTCCTTGTATATTTTAGGAAAAGGTAGAAAAGCAAAATTGTGGAGAAAGCAAATAGATGAATTAATTATATATGAGCTCCCTCCAATGTGAATCCTGAAATTTGCAAGTTAATTTCCTATTGAAGACAATTTAAAGATATCAGTAAGTATAATTGCAAATTTACACATCAAAACTTCTGAACCTAATGAAATCTTATCAGGTTTCATTGTGTAGTTGAATATACTAGAAGTTCTAAGTTGTACATAACACAAATGTGTGTATGAGTTTCTATATAACACTTTAATATTTCACTCTGATAGATCTTACTTGCCAACAAATACTTTCAGAGACAATTATTACTATTCAGGTGTCTAAACAGTGTTCACAGAAACATTGGATATAATAGAATACCTCAAATAAATAGTGGCAAACAACAATTTTTATGAGAAAAAACACAAAAATTTAAAAGTGTGTACACATCTAAAAAACACTTTTAATGCAGTAGGTATGTGCTACATGTACCCAGCATTCAATTCAGTAAAGTGCTACATGTAACTCAAGTATCTTATTATAAACCAAAGCCTGTTATAACTAGTCTGAGGACTTTCACACATATCTATGCATATCATTTTCTAAGTGAAAATTACTTATGATTTTGAGTAGCACTGAGTATAAAACCTGTATCTCCACCACCACAGTTCTTTCTCATTCAGTTCAGCTTTGCTGGATAAAGATAAAATGAGAGGAAAATAAACATGTTCCAAAGATGTTGACTTGCTCAAGAAGCTACCATGAATTTAATTATAACCCAC
This sequence comes from Thryonomys swinderianus, assembly GCA_004025085.1. NCBI lineage: Eukaryota > Metazoa > Chordata > Mammalia > Rodentia > Thryonomyidae > Thryonomys > Thryonomys swinderianus. The sequence continues at coordinate 14,494 of PVIC010030379.1, forward strand.
TCTTTCTCTGAAGAATTTTTTAAGTCATAGAAGCTACTACCTAATTTTCACAAACTCTTAAAGTTCTGCAAACCAACCTTTGGAAAGGGCTGATGGTGTTCTCACATTCCCATGATTGCTTTACCTCTGTTTGACTCCCTGTAAGAGAATAATTTTTAAGAAAATAAGGGCATCTTTCCCTTCTTATTGTCACTTTTAGAATGGCCCTGGGTCCCCCATTTTGCTGAAATCACAGGCAGTTCTGACACAGGGAGAATATGCTGCCGAAACACTGTCCCCCGAGTCAGGAGCCACAGGTCAGCAGACTGTCGACCACCCACCCCCCAGAAGGCTGACTTCGTTATGATGCTAACTAGTAGAGGAAGCCAGAAAGTGCACACTCTGCTCTCAGAGCCTAGAACCCAGAGTCTTTAAATCAGTGACTTCTATATTTTGTCCAGTATAGTTCCTTTTACTGTTCAAAATTTTAAAAATTGTCAGAATAAGGTGGGTAGGATATCTTGCCCAATACAATTATCACCTACAATAATTGGTGATATCAGATAGTTGTTCATTTCCAGCTTTCTCTTTACTGGTGTGACCAAGATACTAGTGTTAGTAGAGCTTATATAGAGAGGAAGGGAGCATAAAATTGTCTGCAATAAAATCTGGGGTTTTAGAAAGTTAAAATTTCACTCTTTTAAATGAGGTCCAGAATGTTCGATAGGTATTGTAAAATAGGAAGGAAATGCTCAAAGGAGAAGAGGAACTGAGTGGGGGCAGGGGAAAGAATTTAATGGCAAAAAGGAAAAAGCAGAAATAAAATTTATGTAGATCAGGGGTGGAGGCTGAAGGGAGGGCAGGGAATGGGAAAAAAACGAGGCTCCCAATATATCATGTGCAGATATAAATTCTCAAAGAGGAATGAGATCATAATGTACTCCTAAAAATACCAATAGACTCGATTTATTTTTAAAAAATAAAATTTTTTAGTAGTAGCCTTACTACTAAAAGTTTAAAACAAATACCAGGTAATTACAGTAGTAAATTCAGACAGAAATAAAGATGAACAGAAAAGAATTCCTTTAAAAACTTCTAAATCCTATGCAGAGTATATCTTAAGCTCCTTCTGCCAATTTACATAAGGAGGAATATAAAATAGATCTTTTTAAATTTGAAAAACAAGAAATTTCAATTTCTGTAGTTTTGACTTCTAAAGACTCTCCAATTATCAAAGCAGCCAATGTTTCCAAAAATAAAGTACCACAGAGTATCAAGAGAGGAAAAAAGAAAACATAAACTAACACAAGAACTAAAAAGGATACTGACATAGTGCCCAGAAGTACCTTCCTCTTTGCTTTGACTCTGACATTATTTATCATCATTTGATCCCTTAGAATCTTTGTTTTTTCCTTCCACCTAAGCCCCAGGATCTTGTCTCTGAGCCCCACTCCAAAGGCATGACATGCACTCACGTCAGGCCCCTTAGGTCCACCCCTTGGCCTGGGCTCCCTTAGGCTTCCCTGTCAGAGCCCACATATCACCCTGCCCCAGCACTGCGTGGTCAGAAAGCTGATCCCATAAATGGTGCCTTGGCCACTGTCATAAAATTTTGTTTCCTTTTTCTGACTAAATGTTGCCACTGCATACTTTACACATGTTGGCAACTGACACTAACACAACACCCAAAAGCTAGAGAGTTCAGTAAGAGAGATGCCCAGATTTCTCCGATTGTCCCTCTATTCACTATTCTTTTTTTAATTTTTTTTTTTTTTGAGACATGGTCTCGCTTTGTAGTTCAGGCTGGCCCTGAGCTCACTATTTAGCCCAGGCAAGCCTTGAACTCAACAATCCTCCTGCCTCTGCCTCCCAAGTGCTGGGACCACAGGCGTGAGCCACCACGCCTGGCATTGAGGTATGTGGTACTGATTGCTGGTGGGCATGAGCCACCACACCCGGTATTGTTGTATGTGGTTACCAGGGATTGAACCAGGAATCTTGTGCTTGCTAGGCAGGTGCAGGAACCACTGAGCTAACTCTCTGGCCTTCACTATTCCTTTTTAAGAGCATTCACAATGATAACAGAGTAAAGACAAAGCTTAGCTTGAAAGGGAAAAGCATTATCTAATTATTATCTAATTATTTCAGTATCAGTAACCTCCAAGTAGTTACTTTTATTTCAAATGGTTTTCCTCTTCAAAATTCATCTTTAATGAACAAGCATACTTTGAAGCTTTTGGAATCATTTTACTATTTTCCTCAGAAGTAAAATAAGTTCCAACTGAGAAAGAACAAAACTGAAGAGATCAGAAATGAGACTTACAGATGATGGCTTAGTTTTATCCTCTGCACTCTTCATATGCATCTGCTAATTCTTTTCTGAAAACCACTGTTTTAAAAATGCATAACTTGCACTTTCACTCCTTCATTCTTTTGTATTTGCATAATATTTTCCAATACTTCATATGTGCTTGTACACATTGACTGCATTTTTAATTTGAAAATACCCTTTTCCACTCGTAGTTCAAACTTGTAGGGTATTCACTGTGATTAGTTATCTGAAATTAGGCGAGCAGCCTTGGAACCAGTTACACAATGGGCAAGGATGTCTCAATAACAGGAGATAAACTGTGGGGCTGGGGCCCTCTGCTGGCCCTTTCACAGTATGATTCCCCCCCCCACACACACACACACACATAATACTGCCAGGAAAGAAGCTGAACTCATGAATTCGATCTGAAGAATTCCTTTATATCTAGAATTCCTCCCACCAGATTTTGAAAATTTGACTGGGAGCGTGAATAGGTACAGGTATAGCTATTCAGAAAGACGCTGATATGACTTCACAGCATAGAACATAGAAATTATTTAGAGCACTGACTAAATTTTTATGAACATAAGCACAGGTATTTCTTACTTTTCTAGAAACTAGAGTTATTCATGTGTAATATATAGCTGAATACATTTGGGAGCCAAGTTTTTAATCTAACATTTAGGGCAGTTAAAGCTTATGGAGGCTGCAGGGCTGCAGAATGTATTCCAAACCCAAAAGCTAAAGTTCCTTGATACATGGACCTAACCTTGGGTCCACATCCACACCTAAATAGAGAGGGGAGAACCTTCTACTTGAATAACAGCTAATATAGAGAGAAGGAACGTTCAAACTAGACAAATCAAACATGTGGAACAATCATCTTTCATGATAATCAATTTGGCCAAAATGTATCAATAGATGCTAAAACCAGTGGGAGAAGTTTGACAAGGTATAAGAGATAGAAAAGCTGGGCTACTGAGGGGGCTGAGGCAGAAGGATCACTTCCACTTACAGGTCAAGGCCAGCCTGAGGAACACAAAAAGTACTTGTGTTTCCAAGCAACGAAACAGGAAAATGTAGCTAGGCACGGTGGTGCTCACCTGTAATCCCAGCACATGGGAGGCTGAGGCAGGAGGACTGAGGAGAGTTCAAGACCAACCTGAACTACATAGCAAAACCTTGTTTCAGAGAAACAAAACAAAGGGCTGGTGAATGCAAAGTCCTAAATTCAATCCCTGATGAAAGAGAGAGGAGAGATACATTTATATATTAAAAGAACCAAAGAAATTGAAATGAAAAAAAATTAATAGAGAAATCAATCTGCCTCAGCACCAAGACACTCTCCAAATACTTATTAGTTATAAAAGGAACTGAGTGACTTTACAGCAGAGGTACCTGACACAGCCCCCCAACCACGGTTTCAGAGTGAGCGTCAGTCACAGTACACACTTAAATCCTGGAGCAACTGATGGGCTGCAGTGGGAAGAGCACCGTCAGCTCTGTGCTGCTGCCACGTCCGCATAACCCGAACACGAACCCCAGGAAACATGAGACGTACCCCGAATGAGAAGTGCTCTGCTGGGTAGCTCTTAAAGGTCAGGAAAGTCAAGAATGGCTTTTCAAGGCTTTTAAAGGTCAGGAAAGTAAATAATGAGATTCAAGATTGGCAGAGGTTACAAAGGAGCCGTAAGTCAATGCCACAGCTGGCCTTCTGTGGATCTTTTCTACACACATAGTATTGGGACAGTAGACAAGAGACAATAGAGTCTGAGCCACATGACAGTTATGTTGCAAGTGAGCCTCCTGATCTGGATGATTGTATCACCTTGCACCAAGACCATTCCTTGCTTTTGAAATCACATATTAAGAATAAAGCGTAATCCAGCATAAAAACAGGAATTTACGTTCAAATGCTTCCAAAGGATATCCAGTTCCTGGAATTTTCTGCAAGCTTAAGATTATTTCAAAACAAAAAGAAAAAATCGATATGATTATGATTTTCGAAAAATCATATCAATATGATTAAAAGTTTTGAAAAACAAGCTCGGAAACCGCAGTCTGATTTGCACGTGCTAGTCCCCCGGTCAGCACCATGGACAGAGTTGTGTCGCTTGGCTTGGTTAGGACTGGGGTTAAATAGCGCAAGGGCTCACTCAGACACGCCGCACTGAAAAAGTCCGAAGTCTCCCTCTGCAGAGACTGTAACCTTTATGCTGCACGACAAACCAGCTGCCCCGGCACGGCCTCTGGAACCCTTTGCTCTTTCCTAACACAGGCCACTCAAATTCAGGTATCTACTACTCTCTTCGCTACCAGTGTTCCTAAAGAAGAACTTAGACGGGCCTTATTTGTCTAGGAATGATCCAGCCCACACTAGAGAAGCAAGATTAGCCAATCCACTTGGTGCATGGTACTCCTTTGATCTGAAAATTGGTTTAAGAATTAGCTTGTCATTTTTACAGAATGAACTCATTTGATCTCCATAACAAGTTGGTGGAAAACCGTTATTACTACCATGCACATTTCCAGCTGAAGAAGCTGAAAAAACACAGAGGTTGCAGAATTGGTTTAATTAAGGTCACACAGCAAGCAAGGGGCAGCACCAGGATTCAGATCACTGTCCCATTAGTTCCAAAAGGAGAAGGGCATCCTAACAGGTGGGTATGCAGAGGAAAAAGGAGACACTTCAGTGTGCTGTACTTTGTGACATATGGTCTGTTCTCAATTTATGCACAAACCCAAAATGGAATCAAAGCAACAAGATGTTTCTCAAACATCATAAAAAATAAATTATTAGTCATTCTCTTTTTAAAATCATTGTCTTCTGCCTCTGCTTATTTAAAACTGACAATGAGTGAACAGCACCAACTCAGTGAAGTAGGTTGTATTACATTAGAAAAGTCCCTTAAAATAGTAAAGGAAGCCAAGAAGCATATGAAGAAATGTTCAACATCACTGGTCATCCAAGAGATGCAGATGAAAACAAACTGGGATTTCATCTCACTCCACAAAGAATGGCTGCTATTGCAAAAACAACCAGCAATAAATGCTGGCAAGGCTTTCGGGGAGAAAGGAACCCTTCTCCACTGCTGGTGGGACTGCAGACTTGTGCGACCATTGTGGACATCAGTGTGGATATTCCTCAGAAAACTAGGATCAGAGGTCCCATTTCACTCTGCCATTCCCCTGCTAGGAATATACCCAAAGGAATTAAAAGCTTCATATTGTAAAGTCATATGTACACCCATGTTCATAGCAGCTAAATTTGTGATAGCCCAATCTTGGAAACAACCCAGATTCCCAACAACTGGAGACTGGATAAAGATGTGGTTTTTTTTTATAAAATGGAGTATTACTCTGCCATAAAGAATGACAAGTTTCATTCATTTATGTGTAAATGGATACACCTTGAGGACACACTAATAAGTGAATAGATAACAAATATGTAAATACCGTATCTTTTCTCTGGTATGAGAACCTGTAGATGTAAATGAGTTCTAAAATGTAAGATAGATTTTTAAAATAGGAAATATTCAAAGGGAATGTGGTGGGGGAACATAATGAGGAGAAAGAATAAATATGATTTAGAAAGAAAAAAGAAATAGCATGTATATAAGGGGTGGGGGTTGTGGGTGGGTAGGGATATGGGTAAAAATGAGAATTAACTTCTGTCATATACTGGTACAAATTCTTCAATGTTGAGTGTGATTGTGAACTGTATATAAAATGTACCAATAAATAATTCAATTAAAAAATAGTAAAGGGGGGCCGGAGATTTGGCTCAGTGGTTCTAATGCCTGCCTCACAAGCCCAAGGTCCTGAGTTTGATCCCAGTAACCACATACAATGCTGCGCATGGTGACTCACGCCCACCAGCAATCAATACTACATACCACAGTGCCAGGCGTGGTGGCTCACCCCTGTAGTCCCAGCACTCAGGAGGCAGAGACAGGAGGATTACTGAGTTCAAGGCTTGCCTGGGCCACATAGTGAGTTCAGGGCCAACCTGAACTACAAAGCGAGAACCTGTCTCAAAAAAAAATAGTAAGGGGGGGCCAGAGATTTGGCTCAGTGGTTCTGGTGCCTGCCTCACAAGTGCAAGGTCCTGAGTTCGATTCCCGGAAACCACATACAGTGCTGGGCGTGGAGACTCACGCCCACCAGCAATCAATACCACATACCACAGTGCCAGGCATGGTGGCTCAAGCATGTAATCCTAGCACTTGGGAGGCAGAGACAGGAGAATTGCCGAGTTTGAGGCTTGCCTGGGCTACATAGTGAGCTCAGGGCCAGCCTGAACTGCAAAGTGAGACCCTGTTTCAAAAATAAAAAAAAAAAAAAGTAAAGATTCACCTCATTCAAAACAGTAGTGGTTTGAAGTTTATAGTGAATCTGAACAACTTTAATTATTAAACTATGAAATACTCTAAAGTAAAGCTAGGCATGTGATTCACACCTGAAATATCACCCATTAGGAGGCTGAGGCAGGAGGATTGCAAGTTCAAATCTAGCCTGGGCAATTTAACAAGGCTCTGTCTCAGTGTTAAAAAACTAAAAAGGCCTAAGGATGTAGCTCAGTTGTAGAGCACTTGCTTAGCATATACCATTTATTGGGTTTAAGTGCCAGTACCAGAAAAGAAAAAAAAATGAAAATACTACAAGTATAAACTACATGTACAAAGCATGTACTACAAACTCTGCTCATTCCCAACTACCGCATTGACACCTGAACCTCATTTCTCATCACCTTTAGTCTAGTAAATCTTCTCCAGCCCTGGAAGGGAAGGGAGAGAGGAGACAGATTCTAGCAGAGGACAGAGTCCTCTTTCTCACTGCTACTCTCCAGCTTGGGGAGACCAGACTTGTCTCCTCAGATAACTACTCCTGGAGTTGTTCCCTTTCAAAGCCACCCATTCTGCTTGACATGGTGCAAGAGGAAGAAGCCTGAAGTTAGAACAAAGAGAAGATAAGTAAGCTGGAACCTCTCTTCCACTTAGCAGGGTTGAAGCATTTAGTGTTGCCTTTAAACATGTAAGTGTTGTGCTATCTAAGAGTTAATCTGAATGTACCATAAGGTTAGCTGCATCATTTAAAACATCTTGGCTCATTTCAACTGTGCTACCTTTACTGGATTGTTTTTAATTCTTCATTTTCAGGATGACAGAA
>PVIC010030380.1:0-21981 GCA_004025085.1 Thryonomys swinderianus
TTTGTGGTAGTTATATGTCAAATGACTATTGGTGACTTTAAAATTTTTAATAATCTTAAATATATTTTATGAACATTATTTCCATTTTAAGAATACACAGATTAGTTTTAATAATTTCAGACTTTAAAAATAATTATCAGCTTTCCTATTGCCAGGACACAATACCTGACATCCAAAGTTTAAAAGATGTTTAATTTGGCTCATAGTTCAGGGATTTCAGTCCATGGTCAGCTGGTTCCAGGGAGTAAAAATAAAACATCATGGAGGAAAGGTATGTCAGAGGAAAAATTACTCACTTCATGACAACCAGGAAGCAGAGAAAAAGAGAGGAATCAGTGATAGGGATACACCCCCCAAAGGCACACATCCTGTGATTTATCTCTTCTAATAAGGCCCCACCTCTTAACAGCATTTTTAGCTATGAACTCATCAGTGGATAAATCTGCTGAAAAGTGTAGCACTCCATGATCAGTGCACCTTCCAAAACAGCTACTTCTGAACTCATGAAGAACATTCTAGGTTTAAACCATAATATCCACAAAAATATGTGTTTTGGTACACATGGATAAATATTATTTGTGATGAAATGCAATGTACTTGTATGACTGAAATAGAATATCGAGTTTATCAGTATATTTTCAGATTCCATATAGCAGTGATCTTTACAAAGTTAACATTTATATACTTACAGTGTAGTATTGAAAATTTTTACCAATTACTTGATAAACACTATTAAAATAATCCTATATTTTTCTAACTACATAACAGTAAGAAGCTGATTTTCTTAAATTCCCATTGTTATCTTTTTTAACACTCAGCTTTCCAATATATCTTTGCTATCTTGCCATAATATTTTTTTTTTAGTTAGGCTACTTTTATTAGTAATTATTGATGATCTGATTCGTTCCCAAGATCTCAATATTTTAACGTTTTCAGAAATTTCTAATAGTAATAATCTTTGAGATTAGAGGAAGAGAGAGGAAAACAATAGAAAGTTCCTATTTTTCTTCCAAAGTAGAAGAAAATATACAATTCAGTGGACAATGCACGAAAATAAGTACGGAGTATATCTAGTAGGATTTTGCTGTCAAATAGCCAAATTTTTCATCTTGCTATTATCAACAGTATGTGGCACCAGTCTTTGAGATAAGCAGTGAAATAATTGGTGGGTTTTTGTGCTAGCATGAAGAGGGAAAAGTTTTCCATCAGAAAGTTTTAGATGAAACAATGATATTTATAAACTAACTTTATGTGGGAGACATTTCAAAGCCAAAATATAAATATTTAAATATCTAACAATATTTGTCAAATATTGAAATAAAATTAATTCAATTGATATGTGGGTACAACATTTGAAATATAAAGGATTATTATCTTTAGTATATCAAAGCTCTTAATACTGTCTGATGATGCAAGGGTAAACCTACGTAAAGTTTAATAAATTAGTGTATGTTACATCCTTAAAAGTATATAGCATATAGCACTATGTGTTGGCAGTTAATGTGATTTAAAAAGAAGCTGTGTGGTTCTTGAAAATAAAAAAAAATAAGAAAGCAAAATAATTTCAGTAGGAAAATAAAATTGGTAATATTTGACTTATTTCATCTCAGTATATATTTGTTTTAGAAATCATTTAGACTTTCATTACAAGATTAGTAGTGCTTGAAATAAAATTAAAATGGAGTCTGCACGTTTTGATTCACAGTATTTTGTGTTTTTTTCAAAATATGAAACATTTTATGATTCAGAAAAAATAAAAGAGTATGTATGAAGGGGGTGGGGAGGTGTGGGTGGGTAGGGATATGGGTAAAAATGAGAATTAACTTGTGTCATATACTGATACAAATTCCCCAATGTTATATGTGATTGTGAGATGTATATAAATTGTACCAATAAAGAATTCAATTTTAAAAAAATGAAACATTTTGAATACTTAATATGCACCAATATTGGCACACATGCTTAATAAAATAAATGAAAAAATTGTTTAAGAAGCTTACATTTCAGTGACAAATGCTTAAGGTGACAACTTTCTCTCTTTTGCAAAAATAGTTTTATTGAAGTGCCGGACATGGTGGCTCATGCCTGTAATCCCAGCACTTGGGAGGCAGAGGCAGGAGGATTGCTGAGTTTGAGGATTGTCTGGACTACATAGTAAGCTCAGAGCCAGCCTGAACTACAAAGCAAGACCCTGTCTCAAAAGGAAAAAAAAAAAGTTTTATTGAAGTATAATTGTCATGCAGCAAACTATATTAAAGCTGAATTTGTTTTATATGCGATATGAGAAGTGAACAAAATATAGTTAATATATAAATTTAAAAATAAATTACAGAAAAATTTACATTGTGATTAATTTCCCCAAAATTATTTCCCTCACTTTCAACACACTTATCCCATTATTTCTGCCACTCTGAAGTAGTTCTGGATGTCTTCTCTTAGTATCTTTATTAGATTTTATTAAAAATACAATGAATGCTGAGTGCCATCCCAATGGAAAGGGACGTTGATAAAAAATACTACAGTAAGAGGCCAGATTTAGCTCAGTGGTTCTAGCGCCTGCCTAGCAAGCACAAGGTCCCCGGTTTGATCCCCAGTAACCACATTTAGCAATACCACAACTACTAATCATTCCCACATACCACAATGCCGAGCATGGTGGCTAATACCTGTCATCCCAGCATTGGTGAGGCAGAGGCAGGAAGATTGCTGAGTTCGAGGTTTGCCTGGGCTACGGAGTGAGCTCAAGGCCAGCCTGAACTACAAAGGAAGACTCCTGTCTCCAAAAAAAAAAAAAAAAGAAGAAGAAGTTATTAAAAAATACTACGCTATCTCATTCACTTTATTCATTGGACCTAGTAGTGTATAATTTCTCAGAAGTCAGAATGACCATGACAAGTAAAAATTTTAAATGAGTTCAGGACATTGAGGAGTTCACTATAGATCAACTAAAGACACTAGTGAAAGAGGGCTGTGAGCTCTATATAAAATGTACCAGTAAAGAATTCAATTAAAAAAAGAAAGAGAGCTTCCAGAATTGCTTAAGAATGTAGCAAGAACCATTAGATAAGTGTATCGAAGTGGGGGAGGGGTTACTTTGTGGAGTACTAATAGAAATCTGCCTTTTAGTATAATAAATTTTTAAATCACCCTATTTGTTCACCAAACCTCACAGATACGTATATGATATATAAGAAATGGACACCACAATCAAACATGTAAATATTCATCATTTCCAGGCATTTCCTAGTGTTCCTTGTAATTTCTCCACCTAGTCCTTCTTTAGCTTTCCTTCCCCATTCAAACACAGGTCATCTTTTTCTGTATCCAGTAATCCCCTCTTACCCAAAGGGGAGATAGCCCAAGATCCCTCTAGTTAGCTGAATTTACAATAGTATTGTACTCCATGCTAAATTTTCCTATACATATGTATATATACCTATGATATTGTTTACCTTATGAATAGACACAGTAAGAAATTAACTTTAATAAAATAGCACAGTTCTAGTAAGATGCTACATTAAAGTTATTATTTTTCTATTTACTGAAAGTCAAGATACCTATTAATATTTCCAACCATGTCACTTAGACAGCAGGAAATGAAACCGTGGATAAGGGAAACTGCTGTTTAGATTGTATGTTCTCCTACTTTATATAAGCACGTTCATGCAGTGTATTCCCTATTGATCTTGATTCTACAATAAATTAGTATATGTTCTATCCTTAAAAGTATATAGCACATAGTATTATGTGTTGGCATACATGGAGAACCTATTTTTCTTCCTTCTATTCTACTTAAAATGTGATGAACATAGTTGATGAATCATTTTCCTTTTTTTCCTGTGTAAACTGTATTACTAGCTGGGAAATGTAATGACAACTCAAATATAGTTTTCCTTGGTCATCACTATCCACTATTGTCAGAGAAATAAGTACTATAAATAATTTTAGCTTATCTAAGTAATATGGAAATTAGAAATTTAACCTTTTCAGTTATATTTAGTGGTTCATGGCACAAAAATAGCCATTAAGTTTTTATATTATCTGTTACCTCTCTGTCAAACACAGCAATTAACACAAGTGGAAACAATGAAAATTTAAAAGTCTGTGGTACATTAAGGAAACATAACAATTCTTTCAGTTTACTAATGATTTTGAGATGTATTCATGTTGCATTAATCAATAGTTGTTTATTTTAGGTAAATAACTTTGTAGAAGCACTACATTCTGTTTATGCATTTACTAGTTGATTGATATCTCCTTGTTCCTGTTCAGGTATGTTATGAGCAAAGGTCCTGTGAGCATCAGTGCATAAGTCTTTGTGTAAATCTGTGTTTTTATTACTCTTGGATACACATATAGAAATGGAATGGCTGGGTTATATGGTAAATTTATGTTTAACTTCTTAAGAAAATGCCAAAATATCATCTTAAGTGCTTTTACCATTAAGCCTTCCAATATTGTGTAAATTGCTCCATGTCTTTCTTAATACCTCATATGGTCAGTTTTTAAAATTTTTAAATATTCTAATAAATGTATGGTTGCTTTTCATCCTGGGTTTAATTTCATTTTTTTTTCTCTATACTAATCTAAGGAACATTTTGTAAAATTTGCCAATTTATGATCTCTCTCATCGTCTTTCATAAAGTACCTGCTCAAATATTTGCTCTTTTTAGGAGAATGTTTTGTTATTATTAGAATTCTACTAAAACATGTATTTGTACATTTTAGGCATACATCATCGTAGGGAATTTGTCCCTACAGATGATACATCTGCCTCTTTTTTTGTTGACCCCTCTTCTCCTTCTGTACAAAAGCTTTGTTTGCATCTCTCCTTTTATTTTTTATTTTTTCTTGTCCCTCCTTTCTGTATTAGGATTTCTTCTATACTTTAGTATGTCTTTTGTTGTCACAGATATGATTTGAAAATATTTTCTCACATTTTTTATTTGTGTGTGTGTGTGTGTGTGTGTTAGAGGAGTACTAGGGATTGAACTGAGGACCTTGTGCTTGCCAGGTATCCATGGTGCCCCTGAGCTACATCCCTAGCCCTCCCATTCTCCTTCTTCCCATCCTTTTAACAGTAACTGAAAGAGCAGAATTGTTAATTTTGATGCAGTCCAGTTTATGTAATAGTGTAATACTAGGGTTTCTCTCTGGAATGCAGATATGGGGAACCTATTTTTTTCTTAATATTCTACTTAAAATAATGTGATGAACATAGTTGATATATCATTTTCCTTGTTTTTCCTGTGTAAACTGTATTACAGCTTGGAAATTTAATGACTTAAACCAAATATAGTTTTCCTTGGTCATCACTGTCCATTATCGTTGGAGAAATAACTATTATAAATAATTTTAGCTTGCCTGAGTAATATGGAAATTAAAAATTTAACCTTATCAATTGTATTTTGTGGTTCATGGCAAAAAAATAGCCATTGTCTTTTTATATTACCTGTTACCTCTCTGTCAAACAGCAATTAATACAAGTGGAAACAATGAAAATTTAGAAGTCTGTGGCACATTAAGGAAAAATACTTTAGAATCATGTTTTTTAGCACTTACAAAAATCACTTAGACTCCAGCAGGTCAAGTTACAATTAAGAAGATTGAGATTCAGTTATGTTGACTTGCTGTAAGTTATGGAAGTAACCAAAGAAACTTTGTTATAGATTTGCTCCATATTTTCATACTAGAATCAATCTATGGAAGGAACCTGTAGTAACAATTTGTAGGCAAAAAGTAAGTTAAGTGTATTTCAGCCTTTTTATTAGTATGGAAATATTTATAAATATTTTCAACAAAAGCATGTTAAATGTATAATTTTGTAGAGATTAAAATCTGCTTAGTGTTGATTTTGGTGAAGGGAATTGCACCCAAGGCCTTGTGCATGATGGGCAGGCATGAAGCCCTTGAGTACACCTCTGCCTAGGTGGTGAAATCTAGATTGCCTTTGAATGGGTGAGTGAGTGCTATTTTAGGAGGAAATATTTAAAAATTAAATTATGAAATTCTTTCAAAGCTATTTCTATACTAATTGAATCATTTTTATGTAGATTAAGTGATTGGAAAGAATTGAGTTCATTCTAGTTACAAGTATTCAATGCCAAAGAAAAGTACATGATTAAAAGATAAACACTCAGCCTTTTAAAACCTCTGAACAACCCACATTCTTCATAAAATTTGTTTGTATAACTTTGCTCAATTCCATGTACTTGTAAGTATCTCATTATCTTTCTTCCTTTTGGATCTTTTGTCCTGAGTCATAGGAACTGATTTGTTATAAAAATCACACATTCATTATTTGTACTTGTGTATGTTTTTGGTTTTCCTATTTTTCTGTCTTCTGAATTGTAAGCATTTTATAAGCAAAAACCATTGCTACCACTTCCTGTGTAACCTTTTCTGATATCTAATAAACTGCTCTGTGCAGAGATTGTTTAGCAGTTGTTATAGCCTTGCTTGGATTAGTAGTGAAATTAATGGTTCATAAAATCAGCTTCCAAAGCAAGTTGAAGGTGACACTAGAAATTTGGGGATATGGCTAGATGAAAATCAGCTCCATCCTTATGCCTCTGTCACCTAGAAAACTGATTTTAAATAAGTCAAATTATATACCTTTCCATTTTTTGAATAAGGTAATGTAATTTTGGGCAAAGGGGCTTGTCTACATAATATCAATGTAATATTTGCCATCAACCTATTAAATATAAATTAACTTTATCTTTTAACATTACTACCAAAAATTCTCTAAAATACCTCATAAACTGTTCTAAAAGCTGAAACACTAATTCACATGTAATGCCAAAACATAAAAGAACTGTTTTAATGTCTCAGTGCTACTTAGGTACTCATATACAGGTATTACCCTACAATTAATTTACTTTTGCCATTTACTTTGATTTTTAAAGAATTAAGTTTAGTGTGTTCTTGCTTGAGATGCAGTAAGGACATTAAGTTTTGAGTAGTTTTTCTTCCAGATTGGTGTTAAGTTTACACTACCCTCAGTGAACTCTAAGACTTAATTAGTAATGATTCCTGATTGATTTATGTGCAAGAAGAAGTAAAAGGACAACTGAAGTAAAATATAATAGATTACATACAATGAAATTTCTCTCTATATTTCAGAGGATCAAATAGTTCTCTTTATTTAAAAATAATTTTATTTTAAATTGGGAACAATTCTTTTTAAAACTTAGAAAAGTCAATTTTAAATATTCAGAGCAAAGCATCCAAGTGGTTTTCAGAGAATTAACTGACCTAGTCATTGTTTGTGAGTTAAACTTCATGTAGAAATTATCAGTCTGATTTTATTTTGAATGTGTCATTGTCTTGATCTTAGTCTGGAAAAATTGTTCTGTTGAAGTTCATTTTATATGGTAACAGTCAAAAAATTGCTACAGACTATATATGGATTTTTAAAAGAATAATGTGAATACAGATCGAGTGTTCTTTATCAAAAGTACCTGGCACCAGACATATTTCAAATTTCCAAGCCAATTTTAGTATAGTGTAGTTGTGTAGACATTACTGCTTATCATCCTTAACCCAAAAATCTCAAGTCTGAAATACTACAAAATCATGCTGCTCAAAATTTCCATGTTTTGGAACATTAGACTAGGAATATTCAACTTGTAACATGTTTTTTTAAATTGCATTCTTTATTGGTACAATTTGCATACATCTCACAGTCACACATAACATTGGGGAATTTGTACCAATATATAACACCGTCAATTCTCATTTTTACCCATATCCCCACCCACACCTCCCCACCCCCTATATACATGCTCTTTTATTTTCTTTCAGAATCATATTTATTCCTTCCCATCATTACATCCCCACACCAAATTTCCTTTGGAAATTTCCCATTCTAAAAATATTATCATACTACTAGAGCTCATTTGCATCTACCGGTGCTCATATCAACGAGAAGATCCGGTATTTGCCTATCTGTGCTCTATTGATTTCACTTCTTAGCGTGTCCTCCAGGTGCATCCATTTGCACATAAATGAATCAATCTTGTCACTCTTTATGGCAGAATAGTACTCCATTTTATTAAAAAAAAAACACATCTTCTTTATCCAGTCTCCAATTGATGGGCATTTGGGTTATTTCCAAGATTGAGCTATTACAAACTGAGCTGCTATGAGCAAGGGCAGTGGCGGAGGCGGGCGGAGGCGGACTGAGGCCTGCACACCGGCCACTCCACTCCGGGTGGCACAGACGACTCAGCTGCTTTGTAACATGTTTTTTAAGATAAGTGTTATTTATATGTCTAAGCATATAGGGTTCAGTTGATATATTGTAATAAGCTTTGCTGAGTGATTTTTATAAGACTTCCTTTAAAGTAGATTCAAGTATGAGTTTTTACATATTTCACATAGGTCCTAATGTTACTATGTGTTTGTTTGTCTATATACTCTGATGTTGAATTCTTATATAAACATAGTATCATTAGCAACTTTGATGCATAGTGATTCAACAGAATCACTAGTACAGAGAGCTTGAACATTTTCATTGTGCTCCAGAACCGTTACCCAGATTTCTTTTCCTGAATTCCTTGATAACTTCTTTTTCCATGTGTCTGCATTTTAGCTCACAACAATTTGTTCCAATAATTAAAATGGCCTTCTTTCCAAGGTAGTAGAAAAATGAAATTTAGAATAAAATATGTCAATAAAAACTATAGTAAAGGGCCAGAGGGTTAGCTCAGTGGTTCCGGCGCCTGCCTCGCAAGCACAAGGACCTGAGTTCGATCCCCGGTTACCACATATAATGCTGGGCATGGTGGCTCACGCCTGTAATCCCAGCACTCGGGAGGCAGGGACAGGAGGATTGCTGAGTTCGCGGCGGCTTGCCTGGGCTACATAGTGCGCTCAGGGCCAGCCTGAACTACAAAGACCCTGTCTCCAAAAAGCAAAAAAAAAAAAACAAAAAAAAAAACAAAAAAAAAAAACTATAGTAAAAGTTTCTATTGTTGTGATAGTCATGTAGCAAAGGGTCTTTTTTTGGTGCTAATTTATGAGAAGGTGGAGAGTAGTATGATTTCTAATTTTGTGATATGCTATGTGTAGTTTGCTTGACTAATTTAATATTTCAGTTTTATTCTCTGGCTCATAAAATAGTAGAATGAATAGAAGGCAGTATAAGAGGTAGCCCTCTTTGCTTTTGAATGTATTTGGGTATCTGAAATAAAATTAGAATTAACATTTCTTTTATTTTTAAAATTTAATTTTAATTTTATCCCATTCCCCTCCTCAAGCTCCCTCCCCTCCCTCTGCGCAAAAGTTTTGTTTCTACTTCTTCCTTCTATTTTCACTTTTTTCTTGTCTTTCCTTTCTCCTCCTTTGTTCCCCTTGCCATTTGAACAGTTTCTTGTCATTTCCCAACATCCATTATATATTTCAGTCCTTATTGTCCTTATTTTCACTTTCAGTTTCTCATACCAGAATATTCCCTACCCTAAAACTTCCCTTAAAATAATATCTTCTCTAAAAGATAAAATCTTACATTAGAAACTTACTAAATGAAGAAAACATGATGAATTAAAGTTTCTAAACCATTGTTTGGTTTAAAAATATATGTAATAAAAATGTAGGCTGAAATTTTTAACAAAGCTGCAAGTTAGAAATAAGTTATAAAAAGAGTTGTTCATTCTTGTCCAGTAGAATCAGTTACAGTGTCCCCAGCAGATGCTGGAAGCCGCAGATGCTTATAAAATGACATAAGAATTGTATAGGATGAGCATATATCCTCTTGTATACTTTATTTCACCAACAGATTATTTATAGTTATATGAAGTTAGTTCATTCTGTAGATGTAGAAACTACAAGCACAGAGGACTGACTGTGCTAAATTAAATTCAGAATATATATTGGTTTCAAAAGCTTTAGTATGGTGATTATTTTAAAAGGTAATTGTATAGCCAGTGGGAAAATATTAGAAGTGTTTGTTTTAGGCACAGTTACCATGACCACAGTTTATCATGGATGAGCTGACTTTAGTAATTTTTATCTACAGCCACTGAACTATTCCGGTTTCTTAAATGAGTATGAGAATCTTTCAGCTAGTCTCCTTGGCAACATGTCAGGAGAATTTCCATTGTCTGGAAACTACCATCATCTGAATGTCTTTTTCCAGGCATGGAGATAGAAACAGTTACCGCCACTGTCTTTCCCTAGAGACATGTTTTCAGCACAGTTTAGTTATGGATTATTCCAAATTCATTTTGTTGATTTTTGATATTCTTAAACTGAAATGTTCATTCAGTTTCACATACAGTAATCTCTCTTCCTTTAATTTACTGATATTTGCTTAATTAGGAGACAAGTGGTGGAACAGTATAGAGCAGTACCATTATGGGTAATGGAAGAGGCTGTGCCAAGACTGTGTGGAACCAACTGAACACAGCAGCCCTAGGCTGTCCTTGCCTGAGGGCACCACAGCAACCCTGGGTATGGAGGGTTGGGGTGCCAGAGAAAGGCATCAAAAACCTGCTACTTGAAGATTAGTACAAACTCCCATAAGATCTGTCTTATACCCACCCTGGTCCTACTTCAAACTTGGCGAGGGGATGTAGCAGTTTTGGGACACTACTTGCCTTGGGCACTGCATAGAACTGTGAAGTTCAGAGGAGTTTCATTTATGTAGTTTTTTTTTTCTTTGTTGGTTTTGTTTCCTTTTTCTTTCCTTTTTTGTTTGTTTCATTATTTAGGTTTTAACCTTTTCTTTTCCCTTTTATCATGTTTCTCTCTTTTCCTCAAGAGTCTCTCTTGAATTTATGACATTTTCATGAGAGTGAATTCTGTTTCTTGTTTTGTGATTCACTGTGATAATGTTTAACTTTATCCTTCATGTTCTCTCTCCTGCCCTCTTCTCAGTTCCCAGTGCTTGGGTGAACATCTGTTGTCTCCAAATTTTCCCCAACTACATGTCCCTTCATTTATTGGCCCCTATCCCTCTCTCCTTAGCACCTCCACCACCAACAACAACACCCTTGCCAGGGTAAAATAAGTACATTAAGGAAAACTCATTGCAAACCAGTTTCTGGTTTATGTTGCATTGTTTTATATAACTACAGATCTTGCTGCTATGGTTACAGTTAAAAAATTAATAGTTACCACAATGTGTCAGTTTCTAGGCAGTGCTTCCAATTATACTACTTTAGCCAAGATGTCATGCCTATTATAATCAATTGCTCTTTGTATGACAGTGTGATTATCCTGGGCCAAATCATCACCATAGTCCAGCACCAAAGGGCGGGGTGCTAAGCCAAATAATAGCAACTTCCAGTTATTAATAAATCATGAAGATGGGAACAGACACAAAGACCAAGAGCCACACAGACCCAGAAGACATCTCTGAGGAATACACATTCCCTCAGGAAGCTTAATACTAGTGATAAAACTATCTTCCATAAGAAATTTGCAAACATCAACACAGAACACAGAACAAGCAAAAAAGAAAGGAAGAAAGAAGAAAGAAAAAAGAAAAAGAAGAAAGGAAAGAAAGAAAGAAAGGAAAGAAAGAAAGAAAGAAAGAAAGAAAGAAAGAAAGAAAGAAAGAAAGAAAGAAAGAAAGAAGAAAGAAAGAAAGAAAGAAAGAAAGAAAGAAAGAAAGAAAGAAAGAAAGAAAGAAAGAAAGAAAGAAAAGAAAGAAAGAAAAAGAAAAGAGAAAAGAAAATGACAATATGCAGAAGTTAAATGTAATTCCAAGCCTTCAGCCCACCTAGGATAAAACCAGGGGACAGTGAAATAGGGGAAATATGAAGTCACTCACCAGAAATTTTGGAAATGATAATAGCAATAAAAATAACAATAGCAACAAAACAACAGTTACATGAGGTTATAGAGAAGGTATATCTCAGGTAAAACAAATGATCAAAATGAATGACATGCTTAAAGAATTTTAGTAGACACATTTAAAAAAATAGTGAAACTTATGGAAATTATGAAAACCATAAATGCCCATAATAGAAAAAAAAATAGAATCCATGATATATATTCAAACAGACATCCAGGATATGGAAAATTCCATTAATAGTATACCCAATAGATTGAACCACAATGAGAACAAAATTCCTGATCTACAAGACAAGATTGCAGTTAATGACCATGAAAAGAAAGATAACTTAAAAATGGCAAGGGACCATGAAAACTCAGTCCAACAGCTGCAAGATGATACAAAGAAGCATGAAATTGATCAGAGTCAATGAGAAAACTGAAGGCAGTAAAAATACCATAAAAATCCTGTTCGAAGAATAATGGCAGAAAACTTCCCAAACATGGAAAAGAGTTTGACATACAAATAAGTGGGGCATATAGAATTCCAATTAGCCATGATCAAAATAAATCTATACCAATGGCTACAATTATCAAGATCCCAGAAATTCAGCATAATGATAGAATATCAAAAGGTACTAGAGAAAAGTAATTAGCTATAAAGAAAAGCTCAGCAGCATCACAACAGACTTGTAAATCCTTAAGGAGAGCCTGAAGTGTTTCAGGTTCTGAAAGAAAATAACCTCCAGTTGACATTACCCTCTAAAGTCTCTCAAATTCAGTGGAGAATTAAGATACTTCTATGATACAGAACTAAAGAAATTCATAACCATGAAAGGAGCTGTTCAAAATGCTCTGAAAAGAAAGAGATAATGAAAACCACAATTCCATGAACACCAACAGAAATAAACCACTAGGCAAACAGTTAAACGAAGAGGGAAAGACAGGAAACCAACAACAGGAAAATAATATGACAAGGGTAAACCAATACATTTCAGTTATAATCAACAATGTCAATGACCTCAACTAATCAAAAGAAACAGCACTGGCAGAATGGTTTAAGAAACAAGATCCAACAATATGATGCATACAAGAAACACATTTAACTCCAAAATTCATAGAATGAAGTCAAAAGAAGAAAACAGTACTCCCTGTTTCAGAAACAGAAAAAAACAGCAGGGGTAGCTCTTTTAAGTCAAATTGAACTTCAAGCCAAGACCTATCAAAAGAGACAAGGGCACTATGTTCTTGTTAAGGAAAACCTCCAAGAAGAGATAACAATCAAATAGATATGCACTAAATACTAGTGCACTCACCCATATAAAACAAACATTAAGGAAAATGAAAAATCCAATAAACACTATACAGTTGTAATGGGGCATCTCAGCACTTTCCTGTTGTAAATAGATCAACTTGATAACTCAAAAGAAATATATCTGAAACAAACCTCTGAACAAATGGACTTAGTGAATGTACACAGAGTATTCTACTGCACAACATAATACACATTCTTCTCAACTGCCCATGGAACATTCTCTAAAATAGACCTTATAAAACAAAAACTAAGACTCAGATTCATGCAATTAGGAATGAAAAGGGAGAAATTACAACAGATAGAAACCCAGAAGATCATCAATACCTCCTTCAAAAACCTATGCTCTGATAAGAGAAAAAACAGGAAAATATTCCTAGACATAGTAGTTGTCAAAGCTGAATGAAGAAATGTTCTAAATAATCCAAGAACAGTCCATGAAATTAAAAATGTAATTAAAGTTTACCAGAAAATAAAAGCCCAGGTCCTGATGATTTTACTGCTGAGTTCTACAAGAAATGTAGAGATCTAGTGTTACTACTTTTCATAATCTTTAATGAAATGAAAGGGAAGCAATGCTCCCAAGATCTTTCCTGGAAGCAAATATTACTCAGATATCAAAACCAGATAAAGACTCAGCCAAAAAGGAGAACTATGGCCAATCTCGCTAATGTACATAGATGCAAAAATCCTCAGTAAGATATGGGCAAACAATGCAGCAAATCAAGAAGATTGTACCCCATGATTAAGTAGGATTCATCCCAGTGATCTGTAGGGGTGGTTGAACATATAAAAATCAAGAAATGTAAAACACCATGCTAACAGAGCCAAAAACAAAAATCGCAAGATCATCTCAATAGACACAGAAAAAGCATGTCGCAAGTTGAACTCCCATTCATAATAAACTCCCAACAGAAGATGGAATAAATGGTCTTTATCTCCATAAAAGGCATCTAAGATAAGTCAATAGCCAACATGATACTAACTGATCAAAAACTGAAAGCTGGAACAAGATAAGGATGTCCACTGCCACCACTGCTATTCAGTATAGTTCTGGATGCCAGAACAAATGCCAGGCATGGTGGCTCATGCCTGTAATCCCAGCACCTGAGAGGCAGAGCAAATGCCAGGCATGGTGGCTCATGCCTGTAATCCCAGCACCTGAGAGACAGAGGCAAGAGGATTGCTGAGTTTGAGGCTTCCCTGGACTACATAGTGAGCTAAAGTCCAACTTGAACTATAAGGTGAGGCCATCCTGCCTCAGAAAACAAAACAAAACAAAACAAAACAAAAGCCAGATCAATTAGACAAGAAGAAGACATAAAAGGAATAAAGATAGAAGAGGGATAAGTTAAATTATCACCATTTGCAGAGGGCATGATACTCTAATAGAAAACTCCAAAAGTCTTTACCAAAAAATTTCTAGATTGACTAACCTAATTCAGCAGCATAACTGGATATAAACTCAGCACTCAGATATCAATAACATTTCTGTACACAAAAAACAAACTCACCAAGAAAAATAAAGAAGAAAACATCTTTCACAGTAATGCTGAAAAAAATGAAGTATGTAGGAATTAATCTCACAAAATATGTAAAAAATCTTTACCTTGAAAATTACAGTACTCCAAAAAAAAAAAAAAAAAAAAGGAAGGATACACCAGTGCTCTTGGGTAAGAAGGACCAACACAGGGAAAAAAACTATAGTCCCACAATTTTTACATATTTAATGCGATCCAAATCAAAATATCATTAATATACCTCATATAACTAGATAAATCATTCCTAAAATTAATTTGCAATCAGAAGAGACATTATACAGCCAAAACAATCCTAGAGAAAAAAAGCAAAGCAGGGACCATCTCAAGAGCTGACTTGAAATTATACTACAGAGCTTCTGTGATAAACAAACATCATGGTACTAGCAAACAAACAGACCTGAGTATCAGTGGAACAGATTAGAGGATATAGAAACAACCCCAGAGTCAGCCATCTTATCTTTGACAAGGGAGAAACATGTTCACTGGAGGAGAGACAGCCTTTTAATAAATGGTGCTCAAAAATTGGCTACTACATGCTAATGACTCAAAGTAGACCATGTCTCTCACCATGCAATAAATTAAATCAAAATGGATCAAAGATGTAAATATCGAAAGAAACATTGCCGGGCGTGGTGGCTCACTCCTGTAATCCCAGCACTTGGGACGCAGAGACAGGAGGATTGCTGAGCTCGAGGCTTGCCTAGACTACATAGTGAGCTCAGGGCCAGCCTGAACTACAAAGCAAGAACCTGTCAAACACACACACACACACACACACACACACACACACACAAAACACACACTAAATCTCTTAGAAGTGACAATAGGTGGAACATTTCAGGACATAAATGTGGGTAAAAACTTCATGAACAAAACCTAAACTACTCAGGAAAATAATACAAATAATCAGAAACTGGGATCTCATCTTATTAAAAGCTTTTGCACAACAAAAGGTAATCACCAATAGAGTGAAAAGACAAGCCACAGAGTGGGAAAAGTTTTGCCCAGTGTTTCCTGAGACAAAGAACTCATATGTAGAACACACAAATATTGAAAAAAAACCAGACCCCAGAAATGTAAAGACCCAATCCAGAAATGGACATCTGAGACAAATATGCACTTGTCAGAAGCAGAAACAGAAATCAAAAATAAATACATCAAAAAATGTTCTACATTTTTTGGTCATTTGAGAGATGCAAATTAAAACAATATTGAGATTCCATCTCTGGAAAAATGGTAGTTATCAAGAAATCAGTAACAAATCCTAGCAGGGCTGTGAGGAAAAATGAACCCTCCTCCACTGTTAGTGGAAGTATAGTCTGGTGCAACCATTATGGATATTAGTATGGAGATCACTGTAAAAACTAGGATTAGATGCCTCATTTGACCTAGCTATCCCCCTTCTAGGTGTCTTCCCAAAAGATTTAAAATCATTATATCACAGTGATAACCTGCACTCATGTTTATAGCATCACAGTTGTAAGTGCTAAATCTTAGAAACATCCCAAATGCATATTAACCCATGAATGGATAAAAAAGATGTTTTTTTTTTGTATGTAATGGAGTACTGTTTATCCTTTAAAAAGATGTCTTAAGCCTGAGACGTGTCTAGGTGAATAAATAAACTTAGAGACCTTACTTTTAAGTGACATAAATTGGACACATGTAAATATTGCATTGTCTCTCTGGTTTAAGAAACTGAAAGTATAGTTAAGAACCAAATATATATAATAGATATTTTGAAATATTAAGACATTTTTCAAAATTATACCAAGTGTGAGATACTTTATTATTTCTTTTCAAAATGGTATAACATTACTAGCAAGTAAATTGAGAGGTGGATTACCAACTGAAAATATATTCTTTTAAGTTCCATGATAGTGTTTACCATTGTTATTTTCTAGTTTGTTACAAAAAATTATTTATCCATAGATATATTTTTATATTTTCTTTATTAATATCTACTTATATTAAAATAAAAATGTTTAAAATATTATATAATTTGACCTAAATAGTATTGTATTATTGAGAAGTTAATAGGAGTTAATAACATTTACTGTTTGGGATATTAAAGAACTTCCTCTTTAGTTTAAATTGTTAATGCTCCCTTACAAATATTTTCAAAAGCAGGCATGTTAAAGTTATTTCCAGATTGACCAGTGTATACCAAGTTTCAGAACTCACTTTTCTTATTTTTGTGTGCCGATTATTAGGAAATACATATTTATCACATTTACATTCAGGGTCATCCCTCTGGTGGATTCCATAACAACTAAACAAAACACTTAGAATTTAAAGTATGTTCAATTCTTTCTTTTTTTTTTTTTTTTTTTTTTGAGACAGGGTCTCACTTTGTAATTCAGGCTGGCCCTGAACTCACTCTGTAGCCCAGGCAAGCCTGGAACTCAGCAATCCTCCTGCCTCTACCTCCCAAGTACTGGGATTACAGGCATGAGCCACCATGCCTGGCACATTTGATTCTTTTATATCAACTTTTTCTTTTCCAATAGATCAAGATTGAATTTACTTTGTATTGATAATGGCATAGATGCTTATCTATTTTTTCTATAGAGCCAAGTTCTCTTATAATTTTTTATTTTTCCTTTGATTTGTGGAGTATATATTTTCTTTATAATTTTAGAAAATAGAGCTCAAACTAAAAGGTGAAGATAAGAGGAAGATAGATTTGAATATTCCGGATATATAAGTCCTTTCCTCAAATTAGGTCTTCCTGGTGATGATGTGATACCTCAAGAAATAACTTAGTTGTCCTGAGCTGAAAATTTTGAGGAATTTTTGTATTGAGTGTAAAGTAGAATATTAAAACCACTCCTTGTTTTACCCTTTTCTTTCCCTGAGAAAATAATATTTATGACAAACATAAAAGTAACTTTAGAGTTACCTGAGGCCAATGACATTCTTAGATATCTTTATGTAGTTCTTCATGTAACATTTATTTAATTGATAAGTGTGTTTTTTGGCCTTCCATCACTATTACAAAATACCTGAGATAATTAAGTTATGAAGAAGAAAGCTTTATTTTGGCTTAGAGCTTTGGAGTTTCCGGTTTATGATCCATTGATGACATGACTTTGGGCCTGTGTGAGGTAGCAATACATCTTACCAAACCACTAGACTCATGGCCAGAAGCAAAAGAGAGAAGAATAATAAGGAGCTGAGGTCCCACCATCTTCATCAAGGGTGCAACTCCAAAAACCTAACTGCTTTCCACTAGTCCTAGTGCCTAAAGTTTTTGCCACCTTCTACTACCATCATCCCAGGGACCAAACCTTTGTCATATGGGCCTATCAGGATAGTCAGAATACAGTCTTAGCAGTTAACTAGGTTACTAATGCACACATATTCAAGGTAGCCTGCACTATTTTAAACACATTTTCATTAAGTTTAATTTTAAGAACTATTGCCATTTATAAAAATCATTGGCTCTTTCTACAAATAAAATTAGCTTAAGCAAATTATTTGTGGTTTTTGTTCACTTTTCCATTGATAAGATTTTCTTCATAACAATGCTAACTATAAATTATTGTATGGACAATTTACAGTTATGACTGCTCACATTAAATACTAAAGGCTTAAAATGTACTTTAATATATTTACAGTAACTAACCACAAAGACCATTAGACAAGATATAAAATTTCCTAGATGTAAGATATTTTTTATATATAATCACTTTAGAAGAACGAGAGTTGTTTGAGGCCTTTAAAAGGAAATGTTTGGCTCTACAAGGATCCCTATTTTAAGTTTACTGATACTTTACAGAAGGTAATAATCCCAATTGCAGATGTTGAGTAGGGAGTGATTATTTAGGCCACCAGTTCTATTAATGAAAAGAAATGATATGTAAATCTATTTATTTGAAGCATTTTAAGTACCTTATTATTTATATATATGTTCCCATGGAAACCACAAGTATCCCTTAGAAGAATCATGTAAAATAGCAGCTTTACTTTTAAGTAGAAACTGAGAAATTACAGGCAGTTCTGAAGAAAAAAAGTAATCACAAAGGTACATGATCTTACTGTAGCTTTTTTCCATTATGTGGGACTTCATATGAAACTGCATTATCTTTTGTACAAACACACACATACATAAAAAAACTAGTTAATCATACTGTCACACAAAAAAATATGAGATATATTGGACTTTATTGAAAATATTTTATTTTTTAAAGTGACCATTAAGAAAAAAAGGTAAACCAGATTAGGAAAAAATGATTGTAATACCTAAGTAAGACAAAGTGGTTATACCCAGAATATTTCAATAATAGGAAGTTAGCGACCCAAGATTTTAATGGCCAGGAAGCTAATGTAATCTTTCATGAAAGAAAATGTGTGAATGGCAAATATCTTTGTTATACTCAGCATCATTAGTCATCAGAGAAACACAAATTAAATCACAGTGAAAGTCCACCACACACCCATAAGATTGGGTCACATTGAAGACTGGAGATGTCAAGAGAACTAATTTCTCTTATGTCTTTTATTTATATTCAGTTCATTAGTCATTTTTGCTCTACTAGAACTGTTTTTTTTTTCTCTTGTTAGAATACTGCACATAATTAGAAATACAAACACCAAAATTGACTTTATGGAGTATTCCCTTACCCCTGTTCCTATTATGGTGCTTATTTAGCATTTATAAGAGAGAGGGTTTTGTTTTTTTTTTTTTTTATTCCACAAGAGTGACTCAAGTTGCTACTTTTATTTTAAAGCCCTCCACAGCTCAGAAAAGTTGTCCCGAATGGTATTATTCTAAAACTTTCTGAACACAATCTTATAACATTCATTCTGTTATACTAATCAAATAATTGGAATTTCACTCTAAAATTGATATCCAAGGCTGATAGTCTGGTACCATAGCCACTTTTTGGCACTAAAGTCCTGTCATCTCAGAACTTCATTTTCTCCATTTAACTCAGAGCCCCCACAGCAGTGGCAGCAGTAGCCACTGCATTTTTAACCTACAGAGGATAACCAGCAATGAGTTTTCCAAGCTGCAGAGCTCCCATCATGAATGTTTCCTACAGAACTGGTAAAAGAACTCTGGCAGGACCCGTGGAGGGCCCAGTAAGAGGAGGCTAAAGAGTTCCTCTATGATAAAGCCACCCGATCCTTTGATCTCTCTGCTTTCCTTTAAGCTGGTCTACTTTTTTTTTAATTGGTACATTATATATACACATCACAGTTACACTCCACATTGAGAATTTGTACCAATATATGACACAACTTAATTCTCATTTTCCCCTTCCCTTCCCCACCCTACCTCCTCCCACCCCTATATGCACAAGCATTGTTTCCTTTTTTTTTTAACCATCAAATTGTTTCTTTCTTCTACTTTGTGAACTACATTTATTACTACCCACCCTTTTAGAGATGCTACCAGGCACTCAAACTATTATGTTGAATCTAAAATCTCAATGTAGTAGGAGAAAAGTTTTAACCCAACATTACGTTCCTTCTACCTGAATCCCGAGCCCTTAGAATATATATATTTTTTTAATTTTAGATTGTTAGGGTTTTGTACCTCGGTGATATAGTCCTTGCCTAGCATGCCTAAGATCTTAGGTTTGATCACTAGCACTGATTGAGAGGAAGAAGGGGTGTAGGGGGGAGAGACTTCATCTCTGAGTGGAACTGGAAGAAAATAGTTGGCTCTTACTAAAGTACAGTTTAGAACTCTCAGATAAATTCATCATTATCATATAATTGTCCATATCTTCACAGCCAACTTGGCCATCACGCTTTCTCCCTCTCGTTATAGGTCACTTCCTGTCAATTTTCAGGAACATCTTTCTTTCTTTTATGCTCACTGACCACCTCCTTGAAGGCCATCAAGTTTCTGTTAGCACTTTTCCTCAGTGCCTTTTTAACATCTGCCTATAGCCTGGTCTCAAAACTCCTACCCAGTGTTTAAGCTTTGTTACAATAATTCCCAGTTATAAAAACCTCTCACTTTTTTATGATACATAACAAACCAACTGAATTTACTGTTTTAAATGAACTGTCAGTGTGTCACTCTTCCTCATGAGTCTTGGATTGACAGGGTATCACAGAAGGGTTCTTTCTGAGTGTTTCTAACAGAACTGTAGTCACATGGAGACTATGGCCAACCTCAGCATCTCAGCCTCTCAAGGCTCATTCACTTGTTGCCTGGTCAGGGAAGACTCAATAGATAGGGTCTGGGACAGTGCTGTCTCTCCCTATCGATCATTCTCTGTCGTTTCTCCGGCATAGTGGTTATAGGACAGCTGAATGTCTATGTTTCTCTTCCTCATAATAACTTAGTCATTGGATCAGGACCTACTTTCATCCAGTGTGGCCTCATTTTAACATGGTTCTATTGAAAAGGCCCTATTTCCAGATAAGACCAAATTGAAAGGTACTAGAGGTTAGGACTTGGACGTATCTTTTTGATAAATGCAGTTCGACCCACAATATTATGTAACTCAGGCACTGAAATTGTCTATTCAAATGCCAATATGTCTCATGCCTGTTTCATTTTTTATTGGCAATTTTTTTTTTTTTTTTTTTTTTTTTTTTTTTTTTTTTTTTTTTTTTTTTTTTTTTTTTTTTTTTTTTTTTTTTTTTTTTTTTTTTTTTTTTTTTTTTTTTTTTTTTTTTTTTTTTTGCTTTTGAGACAGGGTCTCGCTTTGTAGTTCAGGCTGGCCCTGAGCTCACTACGGTGCCCAGGCAAGCCGCCGCGAACTCAGCAACCCTCCCGTCCCTGCCTCCTGAGTGTATTGGCAAAATTTTGACTATTAAAACAAACTCTGCCAGGTGTGTTGGCTCATGCCTGTAATTCCAGCACTCAGGAGGTAGAGGCAAGAGGATTGCTGAGTTCAAAGCTTGCCTGGGCTACATAGTGAGCTCAGGGTCAGCCTACACTACAAAGACCCTGTATTAAAAAAAAAAAAAGATAAACTCTGGGCTGGGGATATAGCTCAGCAGCACTGTTACTGCCTGCCAATTGCAAGGTTCTGAGTTCAATCCCTGATACTGAAAAATAAATAAATACATACATTCATACATACATACATGCATGCACACATACATATATACATAAACCAGATAAACTTTAATCAGTAAGCATTCTTTTACTGTTGCATTGTGGTACCTTTTCCAGTAAAGTTTTTTTTTTTTTTTTTGCTTTTTGGAGACAGGGTCTTGCTTTGTAGTTCAGGCTGGCCCTGAGCTCACTATGGTGCCCAGGCAAGCCGCCGCGAACTCAGCAATCCTCCCGTCTCTGCCTCCCGAGTGCTGGGATTACAGGCGTGAGCCACCACGCCCGGCATTATATGTGGTAACCGGGGATCGAACGCAGGTCCT
>PVIC010030381.1:0-21950 GCA_004025085.1 Thryonomys swinderianus
GGAGGATTGCTGAGTTCGAGGCTTGCCTGGGCTCCATAGTGAGCTCAGGGCCAGCCTGAACTATAAAGCAAGACCCTGTCTCAAAAAAAAAAAGACTTCCCTTAAGGGATCTAGGAGTATAAAATTCCCTCCTGATTTGAACTTACATGTGACTAACAACTTCTGAACTAAAATATTTTTTCATTAATAGATCATTAATGTATGAAGATGAAAGCATCTTTAGAATTTTACCTACTTTTATATGTATGGAAAAACAGACATAGAGGCCAAAAAGCCAGGTCTAGCTCACAGCTACTTCTTTTGAACAAATTTACTCTCCTGAAGGGTCAACCTTCAACCTTAAGAGGAAATTCAGTCTAACAAATGGTTCTGGGTCGGACATAAAATTCAGTAATGCTTTGGATGTGCTGTTTCTGCCTCTTACTTTCCTGTTTATGAAATAGGTCCATCTTTGGCCCCTTCAGTTTACTCAGAAAATGAAGATATAGAAAGCCATACCCAGTTAGCAGTATTTCCAAAGTCAGCATGCATTTATTTACTGAGTGAGGTACAGAAAAAGAGTAGGACCCAGTTCTTAACCTCAGGAAACCTGAAATGGAGCTGGAGACACAAGACTAGCACATAGAAACAATGAGGAACAGTGTGTACACACACACACACACACACACACACACACACACATTTGAATTGTGAACTGGAAGACCCAAACCTTAAGTTATATCTTAGTCATTACTCAGTGCTGGATAAAATACCTGAAATTCACAACTTAAAGGAGAAGAGGTTTATTTTTGCTCACATTTTCAGTCCGTGCTTGGCTGGCTTCAAAGGAGGAATAGCATAGTGAAAGGGCCTGGGCAGAAAAAAGCTGCTCCCATCATGGTGGTCAGGAAGCAGAAAGAGAAAGGAGGAACTGGCAAGAAAGACATCCTCTTCCAGGTCATGTCCTCAGTGGTCTGTCTCACCAAATCAGGCCCCACCTTGTAACAGCAACTCAGCTGTAGACCCCATAATCCAGTCACCCGCATCCAAGCCCCACTTCCAAGTGCATGAAGCTTTGGGAAGATATTCCAGATCCAAACCATAGCATTTCATATCTCACTGCCAAAGGATTCATGCACATGTCTTTATGCAAAATGCATTTAGTCCATCTGTAACAGTTACCAAAGTCTTAACAGCTTCAGCATTGCTTAAAAGCCCAAGTCCAAAGACTCCTCTGAGTGTCAAGACAAACTTAGCTGTGAGCTCCAGTAAAAAATAAGAAAGTTGGGGGCCAAAATGTTAGCTCAGTGGTTCCGGTGCCTGCCTCGCAAGCGCGAGGTCCTGAGTTCCATCCCTGGTAACCACATACAATGCTGGGCGTGGAGACTCACGCCCACCAACAACCAATACTGCATACCACAGTGCCAGGCGTGGTGGCTCATGCCTGTAATCCCAGCACTCGGGAGGCAGAGACAGGAGGACTGCTGAGTTCGAGGCTTGCCTGGGCTACATAGTGAGCTCAGAGCCAGCCCGAACTACAAAGTGAGACCCTGTCTCAAAAAAAAAAGAAAGTTGGACACTGCCAACATACAATGGCACAGGGTAAATATTCCCATTCCAAAGGGAGTCATAGGAGATAGAATGGAGAAAACAAAGGAGGTAAAGAAAAAATTGATGGTCAAAAGCAGAAAATGGAAACAAAGTTCATGTATATAGGAGGTTGGGTGATTGAAAGGAGAGAAGGGGAATGGGAAAAAATAAGAATCAAGATATATCATGTACAAATACAAATTCTCAGTGGGCAGTATGATCATAATGTATACCTAAAATGTACCAATAAACTCAATTTAAAAAATAATGGGGGGCCAGAGATTTAGCTCAGTGGTTCCTGGACCTGCCTAGCAAGCACAAAGTCCCTGGTTTGATCCCAGTAACCACATACAACAATAACAGGCATGGTGACTCATGCCCACCAGCAATCAGTACCACACACCACAGTACCTAGTGTAGTGGCTCATGCCTGTCATCCTAGCACTTGGGAGGCAGAAGCAGGAGGATTGCTGAGTTCGAGGCTTGCCTGGGCTACATACTGAGCTCAGGGCCAGCCTGAACTACAAAGTGAGACCCTATCTCAAAAACAAACAAAAAAAATAGTAATAATAGTAATAATAATAATGATGATGATGATGATGATGATGATGGGACCAGTGCAAGACTGAAACACAGCAGGGCAAACATTAAATCTTGTATTTCTGTGTCCTGCACCTGAGGCAAGATGTGATGAAATGTCCACTTCAGGTTTCTTTCTTGGGCTGGCTTTGCTCATTGACTGTGACCTTTCTAACAGACTTTCAGCATCCCTGTTTCCAAATTCCTGGATTTTTGGATTTATTACTATCAGTTTCACTTATTGCCTGGCCTCCCAAATTTTCTTCTGAAATCTGGATGGAAGTCTCTCTGGTTTCTTTCTTTCTGTCAAAATTGAAAACTTTAAATGGGTTCTTTGCTCCTGTTTCTCAATGCAAATCTTGCTAACAACAGTGAGAGTTACTCCTGCCACAGCCTCAGTATTGGTCTGCCTTGAAATTTCCTCTGA
The DNA here is from genome assembly GCA_004025085.1 of Thryonomys swinderianus. Lineage (NCBI taxonomy): Eukaryota > Metazoa > Chordata > Mammalia > Rodentia > Thryonomyidae > Thryonomys > Thryonomys swinderianus. The sequence goes on from PVIC010030381.1 coordinate 2,576, forward strand.
AAGATTGATTAGTCAGTCATCCTTAATCTTAGCCTCCCATAAAGTATCAGGGCATGAGCAAAATGTGAACAAATTTTCTGCCAGAGCATAACATGTATGGTTTTGATTCCAGTTGCCAATGGAGTGCTTGTTCCTAACTGAAACATACTAAACCTGGTCTTTGCTGTCTACATTTTTTTTTTTTTGAGACAGGGTCTTGCTTTGTAGTTCAGGCTGGCCCTGAGCTCACTATGTAGCCCAGGCAAGCCTCGAACTCAGCAATCCTCCTGCCTCTGCCTCCTGAGTGCTGGGATGACAGGCGTGAACCACCACGCCTGGCACTGTGGTATGTGGTATTGATTGCTGGTGGCGTGAGTCACCATACCCAACATTGTATGTGGTTACCAGGATCGAACTCAGGGCATTGCGCTTGCAAGGCAGGCGCTAGAACGACTGAGCTAAATTTCCAGCCCCTGCTGTCTACATTTTTATCAGGATACTGATCTTCTAAATTTTGAGGCAAGAGTGGATAAGAGAGGGACTCAAAGATATGCTTTTCTTTCCTCACACTTTTGCTGGGCTCTAACTCAGAAAAGAAGTGCCACCAATAATAATTAATGTTTTTCTGCTGAAGTTTTATAATTGGAAATTAAGAATTTGACTATATTTATAATTTTACTTTTTTTAAAAAAGATATTTTCATGTTTTTTGAATCTTTATTGGTACATTATATATACACATCATGATCACACTCAACATTGAGAACTTGTACCAGAATATGACACGATTTAATTCTCATTTTTTCCTATTCCCCTACCCACCCCACACCCCCTGCTTCCTATATACATAAGCTTTGTTTCTCTTCTTTTATTACCACCATGAAAGAATTAAAAGATTCATACCACAACAACATATGTGTACCCATGTTTATAGCAGCTCACTTTGTGATAGCTAAATCTTGGAAACAATCCAAATGTTTATCAACTCTAGACTGGATAAAGAAGATGTGGCTTTTCTATATAATGGAGTATTACTCTGCCTTAAAGAATGATAAGTTTGAGCCATTTATACTCAAATGGATGTACCTTGAAGACATACTCATAAGTGAAATAAATAGGTCACAGATGTGTAAATATCATAGCTTTTCTCTGGTATGAGAAACTGAAAATGTAAATGAGCTCTAGAATGTATGATAGATATTATGAAATGGAAAATATTCAAAGGGAAATTGGATGTAAGGGTAAGTAACAAGAGAAAAGAAAAAATGTGATGGTAATAAAAGTGACGATTTTCTTCTTAAGGGCAAAAGCTCCCATCAACCTTGGGTTATAGCATTCAAGGGCTTCTTTAGCCAGTACCTTGAAACCTTTCCAAACTCCTCCTGTGAACTAGTTCTAAAGGCTTCTCGACCACATATTCAGATAGTCACAGCGATGACCCCACTCCTGGTATCAAAATGTAGCTTAATCACTTTCTCATTGCTGAGACAAAATACCTGACACTCATAATTTAAAAGAGAGATTTATTTTGGCTTATGAAGGCAAGGCATGGTGGTGCATATCTGTAATCCCAGCACTTAGCAGGCAGAGGCAGGAGGACTGCCATGAGTTTGAAGCCAGCCTGAACTATATAGTGAGACCTTGTTTCAAAAGAAAAGAAAACTATTTTGGGTTATTTTTTTAGTTCGTGGCTAGCTGGCTAGCTAAGGCTATCCTTAAGGCTAACTCTTAAAGCAGTATGGTGGAAGAGCCTGGGTGGAGTAAAAACTACACACAAATCACAGTGGCTAGGAAGCAAAGAGAGGAGGGGGAAGCTGGGGAGGAGATACCCTCCCATGTCATGGCCCAATGACAGGCCTCTATCTAGCCAGGACCCATCTCCTAATAGCAGTTCAGCTGTAGTGCCCTATAATCCAATCATCTTCCACAAGCTTTGCCTCTGGACTCATGAGGATTTGGGGGAGATATTCCAGGTCCCAATCACTACAAGTTAGAAGACACCACTGAAAATCCCTAGAGTTAGAAAAAGTCTTATCAAGATTTTGTCCCTCCACTGCCCACTTCCCACCTGGGAAAACTTGAAGGTCTTATCAAGAGAGTAGAACCTAATGAATTAATTAATTAATCTTGCAGTGTTGAGGATGGAACCCAAGGCCTTTGGCATATTACCACTGAACTACACTCCCAGGCCCAAGGGAATGGAATTTACCAGGTTCTGAATCACGGTCTAGGTTTGGGTGGGTAGAGAAGAAAAGAGAGGATTAAAGATGGTAGGAAAAATGTAAATGATAGAGCCAGAGATTACAGTTAGCAGATGATATTTATGTTTATATGATAGCCACACATCTAGAATAAAAAGATAAAGAGAAATGGGTAATAAAGTTAGTAGAAGGAAGGCAAGATCAGAAAGTAAAATACTGAAAAGAGCAATGAGCAGTTAGGTTTTTCTGTGGTTGAAAATAGGGAGTCATTGAAAATGGATGCTATGAAGATAGGGGAGGGTGGTTGTAAGCTTGATTGCCAAAGAAGCCAAGAAATAGAAAAGCTGGGGATTTCGCTCAGTGTTTCTGTTGTCTGCCTCACAAGCACAAGATCCCAAGTTCAATCGCTAGAAACAAAAACAAAACAAAACAAAACGAAAGAAATGGATAGAAATTCAAGAACAGGTTAGAGATGACCATCTGATTGCAGTGAATCAATTTTCCTTAATGCTTAAGGAAAGTTTTAAGAGAATGAGGATAGGGAGGAGACAAGTGTGGGTAAGAGGGGTCTTCAAAGACACACTTTGTTTTCTTCACTATTTTGCTGAGCTCCAACACAGAAAAGAAGTATCACAAACAATAATTAATAGGGTTTTTTAATCTGAAGTTTTATAATTGGAATCAAAGGACTGGACTATATTAATTTTCTTTTTTTATGACAGGTTTTCTTATGAGTAGTGGCCCTGATCAGTAAATGATAAACACATATTTTGAGCAGTCTGTAACACTGAATAGCTCATCCTGTTTTTCTATGAAAACTGTCATTGAAACCTTTTGTGACAGGTGGTACACAATCAGAATGAGTCTTCAGGTAGGTCTGACCTTTTAAATTTTAGTCCTCTTACCATAGTCTCCGTTAAATGGCATCTTAAATATCATAGTCTAGTTAATTTCCACTTCATTCCTGAAGTGTAAGCTCTTGATCTTATGTTAGTCTTCCGGCTCTTATTCTGGCCTGCTCCTCATCAACATGCATCAGAATTGCACACTGGTGAAGGTGACCTAACAGGTTCTTAGTTTTATTTCCTTTCCATCCATCGTGAATAATCTCCCCTTTTGATTATCTTTTCCAGTGTTTCTAATGACTTTTTACTATTGAATCTGGAATCCTGACCGCATCTTTTGGAGTTGGGAATAAATTTTGTTTCATGTTCTTGGTTATGTTTCTATTTTAAATTGTGTCTTTATCATTATGTGTTTTTAACTATATAACACTTTTTTGAATTATTTTCCAATTTTCTATATTGAAGCATCCAGCCTTTTGGAGGAGCTCTTTTTATCCAACAGGTTATCTGTTTCAGAAGGTTTAGTAGAAAATCAAGAACCAGATTAATTAATAATAAGAAATTCCTCAACAGCCTTGAAGAAGAAAGGCCACTACTATAAACAAAAGATGCAGTTGCATCCATCTTGGTGATGTAATGTTTGAAGAATTTTTCTTGGAGAGGTAGGAATATTGTTTTATAGCACAAATTGCATACATAATACATATTCACTGTGAAAAATCTATAAATCAGAGAAAATGACAAGAAGAAAATGAAAGTTATCCATAAAGAAGCCACATAAAAACTGACCACTCTTACCTTTGCCATCTATATTTATACAAACCATGTACTACACTTACCATACTATCAACCTTTTGAAAGTGAATATAGCATGTTATGAATGCCTACCCATACTTCTATGAATGCCTACCCATACTTCTATGTTCTTCTCCCATATGATCTTGATAACTTCATAACATCATTCCATATGATTGTTAAAACTTGTTTAACCATTCTCCAATTGTTGAACATTTGTGTTATTTCCAAATTTCTGCTATTTTAAACAAAGCTAGTGTGAGCCTAAACTGTTGTGCATAATTGTAATTATTTCTTTGGAACATTTCAAGATATTTTATAATTATTGAGAAGTTGTCATTCCAGGCAAAGTTTACCAATTTACTATATGGTGGAGTTTTAATAATGGCCATTTCAATAGAAAAACCAATATTTTCCCCACCTCTGGCATAGGACAATGAAAACTATGACTTTTTAGCAGTTCATCATTGTAATTGATTGATGGTGGTAGCAAATAAATTTTTGTTACTATAACATTCTGGCAAAGTGGGTTTTGCAGTAATTACCTTATGCCTATCATTATTTACTAGGAATATATATTTTATAGCACTATTTAATCTGTTGGTTACTATTTATGCTATGCTTCTGGAAGTGTGGTATCATTAATTAGATGGCTGTTGTGTTTCAATGTGGAAAAGGAAAGATAATTGCCTTGGAACCAGCCATTTTTTATGAGTAATTACTTTTATCCATCTAGATACAACATAAATATAGCCTTTGTCTACAGCCTATTATAACAGCTGATCAAACAGCTGCTTCATGTTTTACATTTTAATTTCCTCTCTAGTTTGCATTCAAATCCTGTGATAGATTTTAGCTTATTTAGGAGACCCGTAAGATACAGTTGACTGTTTCAGAATAGCCCTTTTATGCTGTGCCAGGTACTCAAAATCAAACATCCTTTGGAAGCACTAATGATAAGCACACATAAAGGTGTGCTCGAAAATGAGCTGTCCTCATTTCATCAAATGCATTTTCCTACCTTGTTTCTACAAAGAAGAAAAATAAGTCTAATTAGTTGATTCATTCATTCACCCATTTATTCAGTAAACCCTAATCAGAGCACTATGTACCAAACAGTGGGCTAGTTGTGAGGACACACACATGGGCAGTACATGTATGTGCCCACCTTTGAGTGGTACATTAAACAGAGGGAGGCAGACAAGCATAGATGAATGGCCCAAGAGGTAGTGGGAGCCAAGCAATGCATGTTTATCTGGGTTAAAAGAAACCAGGAAGATGACAGTTTTATATCAAGTGTCTCAGAGATCTTAGGAAAGATTTAGCAATAGGATTTACTAGAGAGATTGCCAGCCAGCTCAAATACTCTTCCTCCATACATATCTTTAAGTGGCTGATAGCTAAGCTATACTGTTACATACATAGGTATTGGAATTTCAGTGTTTTTTCTTTGTCTTTACTAAGATGGCAATATAGTAGATACCATAGCAGGCTGCTGGAGTCCCTTTCAGGACCTGCTGAGAGTCGTTGACAGCTGCTGACTCACCATTGAGACCATCTCTGGAAACTGCCCTTGACTGAAGAGAACCAACTCAGGGGCATCCATTTTCCCTGGAGCCTTCCTGCAACAAATATGATGGCAGAGTTCCTGCCCTCCATCCCTTAGTCCAGATGGTCTGAAAGGCCACCTCAGTTTCAGGGCTCTCATAAGATTGACGGATTTCCCTGCTATGAATGCATCTCAGTTCAGCTCCCTTTGGTTGGCGCTCCCCTTCCTTCTCTATACATATTGAACTCTGGTAAAGCTTCTACTTGCAAGGTTACTTGCGAGGGACCCTAACCAGATAGACAATGATTGAAGAGTATTTTTTGCCTGACATGTCACAAGATGTGTTAGGCTTCAGCCAGTTGAAGGTGAAGGCCATTAAAGGATATGGCCTTGCCCACCAAGGATATAAGAGGCCAACAGGGCCCAAGAAGAGTGCTTAGCCTCATTTACCACCAGTAACTTCTCTTGGGGGGAGCCCTCAGAGTCTCCAGAGCAGAGACCAAATGTGGAGGCTGACCCTACACTGGCCCAAACATATTCCAGGAAATCCACTTCTTCTCTCACCATTCCATGGGCTGGTTTATTTTTATTATTATTTGTATGTTTTTTGTTTTTATTTGAAATACTAGGGCTCAAGCCTAGGGCCTTTGCACAGAGCTACATGGCCAGCCCTTTTTAATTTTTATTTTGAGACAGGATTTTGCTACATCGTCAAGTTGCCCAGGCTCGGCTAGAAATCTCATTCCTTCTGCCTCAGCCTCTGAGAGTACTGGCATTACAGGTGTGTACCTCTGTCCCCATATGTGGGGTCTTTCAGAACTAAGATTCACTCTGAAAGTGCTCCACACATGGATTTCTTCTTTTATTGGAGACACTTGTGGCAGCGTACCCAAGGGAGAAATGGTGAGACATCCTTAAACTCTAAAGTCTGGATAGAGAAGGTCAGGGACTGTCCTTCTTTCCAGGCCACCATTTTGCATCCGGCTCACATTCTTGGATTCTTGGACAAATAGCATTGTTAGGTCACATCTGTTTCTTCCCCTAATCCTGCCGCCCTTTTATGCTACTTTCTAGGTGGTTTCTCCCAGGGAGCTGAAGATATTGAAAATGATTGTAAAAATGGACAACAGAAATCCTAGCTAGATAAAGAAAGTGAAACTGCGAGGGAACTAGCTGGCTGGTGGGTTCAAGGGGAGAAGTGAGTAGGTCGAAGGTCCTTGGTGGAAGGATTTCCATTTAGAGAGATTTGAGCAAGTAACCTAGAAGGACAGAAGATCATGATTGTGAGGGTGTACATGGTAGGGCTTCGAAAGTTAACCTTTTGATTGTGCTTCTTGGAATTGGCCATAACATTTTCTTCCTTTTCTTTTCTTTGTTTCATTGCTGGAGATTGGAACCTAGGGCCCAGTGCATGGTAAGAATACACTGTACATTGAGATGCCTCCTAAGTCCCCATGTGTAACATTTTGAATCTGCGTGTCCTGAGATATAAACCTACGTGTAAGACAGCAAATGATTTAAGTACCAGAAAAATAATGTTCTTTGGAAAATACTAATTGTTACCTTTGCAGTTAAACCAAAAAGAACAATGCAGATCTAAGTTTAGATATGCCTCCTAGGCCTCCGTGCTAGACTGACAAAAAGCAGGAATCTTGCAATTTGGCTTCTGAAATTCTAAATAGCTGCTTGAGTTAAAATTACACGCCACCACGGGGGAGGATTAGCCCTCAATTTGAGTAATGCAAGTGATGTACATCAGGATGGGGAGGAGACCTATTGCAAGGACTCAGGATCCAGCAGTGTGAAGAGGCTGGGAGCCAAAGACAGATTGTACCTACCAACCTGTTTTCCTGAAGATGATTAGAAAAGCATTGAAAAAGGCAGAGACTACATACAATTCAGCATAGCCCAGGCTGGAATAGCATTCACAGTGATCCTTTTGCCTCAGCCTCCCCAGTGCTGAGATTATAGGCTGCACCATCACCTCTGGCAATAGCATTATTGAAAGTCCAGGAGGGGTAGCACTTTGTCCTATTCCACAGCAAATGTGAAGGGGAGGTCCTGTCCTTTCCACTAAAGCAAACCTAATAAAGCCAGACTATAAGTATCATGTTGTGTTGTACCTTGAGAATTCTGTTATCAAATTGAAAAAGAAAAAACACATTATCTATGAACATGTTTACAAAAGAAAACTGTGGAATTCGTTGTTACTTTGAGACAAGGTCTCACTATATTGTTCAGGCTGGTCAACCCATAGTGATCCTCCTGCCTCAGCCTCTTTAGTGCTGATATTACAGATGAGCACCACCATTCCCAGTTTGTGGGATGGTTTTTAATTCTGTGATCCAGGCTCTAATATGTACTGTCCACTTGAATCTTGGCTGGCAGCATGTCATTGTCTTTCTGTCTGCCACTAGCCTTTCCATTTAGAGAATATTAACTGAGTGCCTTTCACATGCTAGATACTAAAAATGAACAATTAGGAAACAGTTCTAGATACACACACACACACAGTGATGTGAAATTACATTTCCTATGCCTGTTTATCATTGGCTCAGGTACAAAAATGTACTTTTCAAATAAAAGAAGCCTCTTGGTGCTGTGGAGGAGCTCATCTGTGGACAAAGTTAGAAAGGGTGTTTTCCAAGTGCGCTGTTCTCTCCTAGCTTGATAACAATTTTACTTCTAGGTAGTGTGATATTTCTGGCTTTAAAGGGGTAAGTAGAGTATCAGACATGCCTTTTATGTTATCAAGAATTGGATCGTGCACAGAAGCAGCCAGTGTCTGAAAGGAAATCATGTGGTCCTATTTGATAAAAGGCAGAGCGTCCAAAATGCACTGCATGTGTTCTGCTTTTCGCCCCCAGTTTCTTTTTCTCTGATTGTGTGAAGAATGTGTCCATGGAGAAATGAATTTTCTGTAGATAAATCAGTCTTCTAGCCCACAGTCCTGAGCTTTCAGTGGACAGGTGTGAGAAACAGAGGAAAGTACAAAGGTAGAGATGACAGAAAGGCAGGAAAGACAAACGCAGCTTTTGTATAAAGAAATATCATTTGGGACCTGTGCCGGCTTTATTTTAGCTCGTGAGCAGAAAACTATAAGGAACTGGTAAAAATACGAAAGCACTTTTTTCTCCTACTGTGTTCTTTTAAAGTTATATTTCAGCAAACATCTATCTTTTAATTTTAGCTCCCTTCCCTGTACATTAATTCCTTTGAAAGAGAGATTGCTTAAGAATAAACTTAAAGCCAGTCTTTCAAATTAAAAGCCCTAGTGAATTTTAAATTTCCAGTACGTACATTAGCGCTAGATGTTTGAATACCTTGTTTTTGAAAATAGGAATTTAAAAGCACATTAGCACTTACAATTTAAATCAGTCTGCAGATTAATGTAGTCTGTAAATAAGAGATGAGTGCTGTTTTTCAACGTTTTTTAAATACAGCGGGTGAAGACTTCAGTGACATTGAAAAATGATGTCTGGAGGTAATTTTTAAAGTAAAGAGCTTATTCAGCCTTGCTGCAGAAATAATTGCAGCTGTGTGTGAAGAAACAAAATACATGTGTAAAATATAGTAACAATAGTATCTGCCTGGTATTTCTAAAGGACCTTGGTTACATATAATTCTTGTATTCCTGATAAGAAAAGCAATATTGGTGAGGTTTTTTTTTTTTTTTTTTTTTTTTTTTGCTCAACAAAAAACATTTTGCCTATAAGATGCTATGTGAAAAATGATTTTTATAATCTGTACATTAAGTGTAGAAGGTCAGGAAGAGATGAAGGATGGAAACCAGTTGAGAGCTTATTTTATTTTACAGTTCTATCTACTTGAATATTGTTTTCTCCATTATTGGCTTTTGAGGCCTGGAGTATAGTACAGCCTGCTATTTTACTAACAGTGCTTTTCCATGTATGTATCCATTGATTATTCAAAACATGACTACTCCTCGTCCCTCTCATGAAGGACAAGGCTTCCCTATTCCCAGCTTCCCTCCTAAATCTCCAGCTCCTCTTCTGTTGCCATTCCCAGCCCTCTTTGTCCATTCCTACTTGTGTCAGCTCTGGAGTTTCCTGTTTGGGGAACTGGAACCCTCTTCAGTCCTGTTTTCAAGCCAAGAGCCTTGACATTTGTGGCAGACATTGAAGGCTTCCCGCCCTCTCTCCTTGGCACTCATTTTCAGACTTGTGGGCTTAATGGCTTCTGTCTGCTGTGTGTCTTTGCTTTATGGTTTTCTCTGCCCACTGGAGTATCCTCAGTTCAGATTTAGAGCATCCCAGCAGTAGGAGCAGGCTTACTGTTCCCCAGGAGCAGCTAACAGTCTGTGACTGACATGATCTGATGCATGAATAACCCAGCTTCCTCACTTCTTACATAGAGTACTGAGACATATGCGACACTGTCTCCTACTTGTCCCTGCAGTTGCCCGCAGTGGTGACCCATTGGATACTGCTCCCTTTATTGACTGCTTTCCCTTGTCTCCCTCCTCGGATCCCTGCTTGGGTTCCTTGAGATCACCTCGCAAACAAACTGCTGTGCCCAAATCCTAGTTTGTCTCAGGTTCTGCTTTAGACCCATTCAAACCAAGACACAACGATTCTGGACACATTCTTCGTGTCTTCTTTTATTATTTCAAAAATCCTACTAGTTCTATTTTCAAAATGTACCTCAAGACTGCCTACTTCACTGGATCAGAGGCTTCAAAGTGTTTTACAGAATCTTCCCATTTATAGCTCATCATTTGGATCCAACTCTTCGCTAGTCTGTTCTGTAGGTATTTTTTATTGCCATCAAATACGCATAACAAAATCTGTCACTTTAACTGTTTCTGAGTGTACAGGTTAGTGGCATTAATTACATTCAGACTGACATACAACTATCACCACCATCTATCTGCAGAAGTTCTTCTTCCTAAGCAGAAATTCTAAGCTCTTTAAGCGCTCACTTGCTCCTTCACTGCATCCCCTAACAACCCCTGCTGTCATTTCTGTCTCTATGAGTTTTACTGCTCTAGGTTCTTATATGAGTGCAATTATACTGGATTTCTCCTGCTGTGTTTGGTCTATTTCATTTAGCACAGTATTGTTAAGGTTCATCTGTCCATTTCAGTCTTATACTAAATGAGAACAGTTCGTTTCTCATGGAATTTTCTAAATAGCAAAGCAAATTATTGTCAATAGTGGAGCAAATGATTACTTGAAGCTAAAGCTAATTATTGTGTCTGTTGACCTTTTCTTCATCCCCGCCCTCTCAAAATAACCCATGTTAACAGCCTGGTATGTGGCCTTCGGTATTTTTCTCCTAGAAGGGAGGCTTTACAGAAATGTCAGGTGTTGAGGTTACTCTTCCACTTTCAACTCGGCGGTGGCCTTCTATGACGCCCAGAAGCCAATCTATGATGACTGTGGCCCAGACACACGGAGGGCCTGACTACCATCTACCCCAGAGGTTCCACCTCTTGCCATTTTCTTCCTTTGGCCTCTGCATCCACCTTGGCCACGTTCAAATTCTCAAATAATCTACCGTATTCTCTGGCCTTCTACTTGCTCTTCCCTCACATGGAATTGCTTCTCAGCTCTCTTCCTTCCCATCTGTGACTGAGGTAACTTTTCATCATTCTTTGGAATTTATTTGAAAACTCATTGTTTTGGATTCCTTGCTGGCCAGCCTGTACAAACTATCGTGTCCCTCTCTTCTGCCTTCCTGTAGTACTTTGTCCCACGTCTTTCCTGCTTTCCTCTCCATTATTACATCCAGGAGGGCGGGGACTGTGTCTGTCATTTCCACCATCAGCACCATGCCTGGTACATAGTAGGTTCACAACAAATATCGATTGCCTCACTAAATCTTTCTGTGACAAATAAATTTTTTATCCTGGGTTTTGAGTTGTATTTGGGCCCTTCTGTGTTGGTATTTTTATGAGTTAATTTAAGTCATTATTATGACAAACTGAAGGGAGTGTTTTAGTTACAATTGTTTGAAACCACTTAGTTGGCCCGAAAAACTAGATTTGTAATGAAGGATTTGCAAGTGAAGACTCATTTGCCCTGAGTCTTTTTGTCCTGGTTTTGACCTCCATGTTCTCAGCAACTATTTGATGACAGCTGTACCTGTAGTGTACCATAATACAGTCCATAGCCTCTTATCTGCCTTCCTAAATCCCTGAAGCTCTGAACTTTGAAAATATTTCTTGGATCCTCAGCAAAACTTGGCCATAACCGATATGTCTAGTTGGTATCTAGTCATGGATTATTTTAATGCTGATACAATAACTCATATATTTACTGATGTTTTCCTCAGTTCTCATTAGGGATATTGTGTAACATGAACACACACACACACACATAAACACACACTGTGTTGTCTTTCTCAAATCTGAAAAATCCATCATTGTGAAATGTATTGGTCCCAAGAGCCTCAGATTAGGGAAGTCACTTGAAATGTAGATTAGGAGGATGGCACAGTTGGGAAATAAAAATACTTCAGATAAAGTGGTCATATATTTTTATGTCATCATAAGATTTTTGAGGGTTTTTTTTTGTTTTTACCTACACATATGGCTCATTGCACTCAGAAAGGATCTGACTGTTCTTACCAAACTTTAGCAAAAATTTTGTATGTGAAAGTCTCAAAAAAGTCTCTTAATTTTGTGCTTTCAATTCCTTGATGGAAGTACTTCCATGGCACATACTGTTGTGTCCCTCTGAATAGGGGCATCATTCAGACTAAATCCTGTAGGATCCCAAGGGTTCCCTATCTACTAACACTTGACTGATTCTGGAACCTTCCCATGTGCTAGTCTCTGCCAGCCTTGGTCCCTCCTCTGATTCCCTGAAATCCTTGCTGGGATGACAGGCATGAGCCACCACGCCAGGCAAATAAAAGCATTCTTGAATGGGATACCATTGTATCAGTACATCATTCCTTTTTAAGGCTAAATAATACTGCATTGTTGGATAAACTATAACTTGTTTATGTCATCGTTAGTTGACAAACATCTGAGGCATTTCTACTTTTTAACTATTATGAATAGTGCTGCCATGAACATATGCATGCAAGTTTTTAAGTGGACATGTTTTTATTTCTCTTGGGTATATGCCCTGGGGTAAAAGTATTAGATCATACAGTAGCTCTATGTTTAACCTGCAGAAGATCATCTTAAGACTTAAAAATATGATCTTCAGTGATTTATTGGATGCCTTCTAGTGCAGGTGCACTGAGAAAAAACCATGTGTTGCCTTCTGGGAAGAAGGTGCCGTGCCTGGTTTATTGCGTTGTCCTCCTCTCCAATGTGCATTTCCCAGATGGGTGTGGCTGGAAGAGAGCCTTCCACACAATGCTTAGCTAGCTCAGCTTCTTCAAGCAAGTTGTTACCCTGAGGCTGACCTAGTTCTGACCCAATTTAGCCTCCCACAGGCTAAAAAGTGGGAGAGCATGGGCTGAATGAACTCTTCCAAACCATACCACTCCCATCCTTTAAAAGCTGATTTTGTGCCATTTTGAATGTTGAATTGATAATCAAACATAAATCTCCTCTGTGTACTTAATCCCCACATCCAAATAAGATCTCATATTTGCAAGGTTAAACCCATTAATCAAAGCACTGTTTATCCATCTATTATTTGAGGTGATTATTTGCTGGATCATACCCTGACTTTGGATATTCCTGGGGATTATTGTGAAAGAAAATAAGCTTCCAGAAATGAAATGCAAACTAAATTGAAATTCTGACACACTTTGCTTTTCTGTTCATTAATGACATTCTTAAAGGCCAAATATATTAATCACTAAAAATGACTACAAATTAGATAGTATATATGTATGTTGCATATATATTTATGTTTACAAAATAAATTAAATGCCCCAACATTCACATGAAAACCTGGATTAAAGAAAATATTTGCATAAATATTTCATTATATGCATATATTTATAATATGTGTATTTACATGAATATATATTTAGCTATTATATTTAACATGCAATAAGTATTTTCTGGAATTACAGATAATGATGCCAAATTCAATTCCTTAACTTATGAATAGTAATTCCCCTGCATTCAGAAGTTTAGAAAGCACAATATATTAATGATGTTATTAAATTCTGAAGTTTATAATGTAATCTAATAAAGATATATCGGTGTTATTAAAGAAAAAGCAATTAAGGGAAACAGCTCCTTAGCCTTGGAATGATAATGTGCATTCTTCTAATTATTTCCCAGTCTGCTCATTAGGTTGTAATTGAAATAAATATCATAAAATATCAAGTAGTTGAATTTATTCTTATTTAAGTTGATACACAGTTGACCTTCAGATAAGCATTTCTATTAATCTACTTACATCCAGTTTTTTCAGAAATATTATTAGTAGCGATGTGAAGAAAGATGGGCTGTGATTTATAGAGAAGTTTTGCAATTATGTGACTCTAAATGCTTAATTTGAGTTTCTAAAACAGTATAAATTTATAAATAAAAGTTGATCATTTATAGAAAAAATCCTGGGAATGGTTCAGTAAATGAAATTGCACATATAGTACTAGCATGACTAAATAGGAGTTTGGGGACTAATTCTGGAGTGTGGGTATGTGTGTGTGGCTGGGGATGGTATGCAGAGCCATGAAAATGCTAAACAGGCACTTTTCCATTGAGCTACATACAAACCCCTGGGTAAATTATTTTTTAACTTTATTGTAAACTCTTACCTTGAAAAGACAATGCTGTTAATATTTGAGTATATTTTCTTCCAGCCGTTTTTCATACATTTGTTTGAGTTGTGTATATGTGTGTGAACACACACATTTATATTTGTAGCATTTTTATAGACACAATTTCATATCTGTTACTTGATATTATAATAAAAACTTTTCCATATTATTAGTCTTCATGAATATAATTTAAGTAACATCAAATAAAGCATCTCATAATTTACTTAACTAATTCCAGACTATGAGGATCATTAGTTATTATATGTGTTTGTTTTTGTTATAAATGACATTCCACTAAACATCTTCAGAAATAATTAGTTTTTTCCATATTTGGTATTATTTATTTAAAATTGAATCATAAAGTAATAATTTCTGATTTAAAAATATGAGGAGCTTAAAGTTTTTGACAGAAACTGCTAAATTACTTTTCTCAAGAGCTTTTCCAATTACTTTTCCAGCCAGTTTTGTTTAATCACACTGTTGGGAGCATTTAATATGATCCCTTTTGTTCAATCTTTCTGACTCTGAGAGGTAAAATTATTGGTTTTCATTTTTAATTATTAGCAAAGGTGAACCTTTTTTTCATGTCTTTAACTCAATTATATTTTCAAGGAGAGTGATTTTTATTTCAGTTATGTTCTTGAGTAACATTTGGAATGGAGAGTCCATTCTTTATTTTGAATAAGCCAGAGTTCATTTATATTGATGTTTCTGAACTGATAGGAACTGATACTGGAACATTTGAGCCAAGCTGTTGAGTTGCTTTCTCTGGCCTTGGGAGCCCTTCTGCCCTTCGGGTTTGTGGACGCTTTTGCGTGCTCTTTACATCCACGTTCAATGCACGGATTATACACCAAGATATGTGGCCACTTGTCATAGATGATTCCTGATACTGTCATTAAAAATTCCTAATCCAGTAAGTAGACTTCCTCGAACATGTTTACTGTGTAGTATTCTTCTATGTACAATTTATGTTGCGATTCTACTACTTTTACAAGCTTTCAGGGAAGGGTTGATGGAGTAGCTCGGTGGTAAAGTTCTTGCCTAGCAAGTGCAAGAGCCTCGGTTCCATTCTCACACTGCAAAAAGTAAGTAGGTCAGTAAATAAAACTTTAAAAGAAGTAAAGGTGCATACAAACTTCCAGGGGAACTTAGTTTCAAAACTACTAGGTGATTCACAAGTCTCAGCATATTTTTAGCCATGCCACCGAATCTGAAAATCAGTAAATATTTATTGGTTTTGTATTTAGGTCAGGTAAGAGAGATAAAGGAATTGGGGAAGCTGCAGATGGACATTGTAAGAACAGAGCTAACGATATGCAGTGCACAGAGATCCCTTCAAAGACACAACGCAGAGGGCCGGAGGGTTAGCTCAGTGGTTCCAGCGCCTGCCTCACAAGCGCAAGGTCCTGATTTCAATCCCCAGTAACCACATATAATGCTGGGCGTGGAGATTCACGCCCACCAACAATCAACACTGCACACCACAGCGGGCGTGGTGGCTCACGCCTGTAATCCCAGCACTCGGGAGGCAGAGACAAGAGGATTGCTGAGTTCGTGGCAGCTTGCCTGGGCTCCATAGTGAGCTCAGGGCCAGCCTGAACTACAAAGCAAGACCCTGTCTCAAAAAAAAAAAAAAAAAAAAGACACAACACAGAGTAAAGAGCTCCTGGAGCAGACACATAGAATCAGGTGTAAATGCAGAGGGAGAAAGAGGCACAGAAGAGTGTAAGCTCACAGCATAACTTTCTAGATTTAGAATTTTGCCACTAAAGGCTCAAAGTGTTTTCTTTTTCTTTTCTTTTTTTTTGCAATTGTGGGTGAGTGGTGATGTTGCCATTTTCAGTTGGCAAAGGATTTGCTTCCTTGTCTAGGTAGAATTTGCCAAGGATCAAAGTCTCCTCAGATCTGCATTATACCTCCCATCAGTATGGTAGAACTGATATCTCCTGTTGGAGGTAACTACCTTTTAACTTGAAGTGCAGCTATCACTTAATATTGCAGTTTTGTCTGCGTCCAAAGCTTAGGATGACTGAGTGTGTTTAAATGCATGTGTGTACCCACATGATATTTCAGCTAGAGTATAATATTGAAAAGTTTAATTTGTAAGAAATTTCTGTAAATAGCTGGTATCTTATTTTCAACAGTTTAATAGTGTTGGCATAGATTTAAATACACCAGAGGAATTAACATTTTTTTCAGTATCAGAGATTGAACTCGGGCCCTTGTCCTTGCAAGGTACCCACAATAACACTTAAGCTAAATCCCTGGCCCTGAAGATAATAATAAAACCCTTAAAATAACTCTAAAGATTTTGGGTACTCAAGTGATGTTTAGGAGAGGAAGGATTTTACTCTTTTTTTTTTTTTTTTTTTGAGACAGGGTCTCGCTTTGTAGTTCAGGCTGGCCCTGAGCTCACTATGTAGCCCAGGCAAGCTGCCGCGAACTCAGCAATCCTCCTGCCTCTGCCTCCCGAGTGCTGGGATTACAGGCGTGAGCCACCACCCCCGGCACTGTGGTATGTGCTGTTGATTGCTGGTGGGCGTGAGTCACCACGCCCAGCATTCTATGTGGTTACCGGGATCGAACTCAGGACCTTGTGCTTGCGAGGCAGGCACCGGCACCACTAAGCTAAATCTCCGGCCCAGGATTTTACTCTTTTGATGAGTGCCCAAAATTATAGTATGGATTAAAGGGGATCTGTAGACTTTAGATTCGAGGTAGACACGTTGCAGGGCTAACATGGTGCTGTCAATATTTGGGGGCCTGTTTTGAATCTTTATCCAAATGGGAGGTTGCATTGAAACTTTAATATTTCACTTAAAAGAGGTTTTGATTACATTTACAATTAGAAAGACATTTGAACTAGAAACTTGGGGCTGAAACATTTAAGACACCTGTAGCCAAGAGGTCACAATGAGATTAGGATGAGTTTCATCAACCTCCTTGCTTTGAACACAAATGCATTCTGATGGGCCCACTAGAGTAAGTTCTTTGCAAAATGAGCCACTCTTTGTTATTCTCCACTGAACTGATCGCCTTGCCTGAGATCTTTCATGTCAGTGTCAGTATTTATTGAGGCTCTCTGCATGCCAGATTTTCTCCCAGTACTAGGGATAAAGCAGAAAAGAACACAAGCAAGATCTTAGCCCTCAGAAAGCATATAGTCTAGTGAGGATGGTCACACAGTGAATAGCCAGTGAACCAACCAAATAAATACCTACCTATGAAGTGCTGCTAGTAATCTACCAAAAACAAAATAGGATGGAGTGATGGAACAGAGTCAGGGAATGCCCCTTCCTTAGACATGTAATGTGAGCTGAGACTTGCAGAACCAGACATGTAATATTATGGGGAAGAACATTACAGCAGATTGGGATGTTTATTTCATAGCTCTTAGGGTGGAGCAGTGTTTCTGTGTTCAAAGAACAGAAGGAAAATCAGTGCAGCTGGAGTGTGATGAGTAAGGAGAAATAAGACAAAGTAAGTAGGCAAAAGTGGGGTCATATGGGACCGTGTACGTTCAGTAATGGGATGGGCTCTCCTGGGGGGTTTTTGGTTGTTGCAGTTGTTGTTTTGGTGGTACCAGGGATCAAATTTGGACCCTTGTGCTTCCAAGGTAGGCGTGGTACCACATGAGCTAAATCCCTGACCCAGGATCTCTTGTATTCAGTGTAAATCATTGGGAAGTTTGAAACAAGAAGTGTCTCCAGTGACTTTGCTTTAAATGATACTCTGTTGTGTAAGTGGAAATCTTAGAAAGGCAAGATTGGAAGCAATTGCTAAGCTACTGAAGCCCAAACGAATGATAGTATCACCTTAGACCAAGGTGGCAATAGTAAGGGTGCTATGAAATAGTCATATTCAGGTAGAGATGACTTGTATATTAATTAGAGGGCATAGCAGTCAGGGGAATAAAGAACCAAGGACCATTATTGGATTTTGGCTTGAAGATGTAGGTAAATTGTGGTACCATTATCAAGATAGAAAAGCCTAGAAAGGAACTGTTTTGGGAGAGGAGACTCAAGTATTGTGCTTGGGACATAATAAGTGTGAGATGATTACTGTACAGCTGAAGACACAAATAAGTTATAAATGCTTCTAATTTATCATTCTTAATGGCTGAGTAATACTCATTTTATTTTTTTAAAAAAACACATCTTTATCCAGTCTCCAATTGATGGGCATTTGGACTGCTTCCATGATTAAACTATTATTACAAACTGAGATGCTATAAACATGGATGCACATACGTTGCTGTGATATGATGCTTTTAATTCTTTCATGAATATACCCAGAAGAAAAATAGCTGGATCAAATGAGCTCTTTAATCCTAGTCTTTTGAGGAATCTCCACACTGATCACAATTATTGCACCAGTCTGCATTTCCACCAACAATGGAGAAGGGTTCCTTTCTCCCCACAGCCCCACCAGCATTTGTTATTGGTTGATTTTGTAATAGCAGCCATTCTTTCTGGAGTGAGATGGAATCTAACGTTGTTTTTTTGTTTGTTTGCTTGCTTGGTTGGTTTTTTTTTGTTTTTTTTTTTTTTTGAGACAGGGTCTCGCTTTGTTGTTCAGGCTGGCCCTGAGCTCACTATGTAGCCCAAGTAAACCTTGAACTCACAGCAATCCTCCTGTCTCTGCCTCTTGAGTGCTGGGATGACAGGCATGAGCCACCACACCCGCTCTAACGTTGTTTTCATGTGCATCTCCCAAATGGTCGGTGAAGCTGAACATTTCTTCATAATGTTTCTTAGCTGCCTTTACGTCTTCATCTAAATTAGAGACATTTATAGCTAAATGGACGCACCTTGAGGATATACTCATAAGTGAAAGAAATAGGACACAAATGCGTAAATACTGCATCATTTCTCTAGTACGAGAAACTGAAGGTGTAAATGAGGTCCAGAGTGTATGATAAATATTGTGAAATAGGAAGAAAATTTTCAAAGGGAAATGGTAAGTGGGTGGGGTCAGGGGAAAGCAAAGAAGGGAAAGAAAAAATGTGATGGTAAAAAGAAAAAAATGGAAACAATGCTTTTGTATATAGGGGTGATGGTGGGGTTTGAAGGAGACCAGGGGAGTGCGAAAAAATAAGAATCAAGATATATTATGGGGCCGGAGATTTAGCTCAGTGGTTCCTGTGCCTGCCTCGCAAGTGCAAGGTCCTGAGTTCAATCCCGGTAACCACATACAATGCTGGGTGTGGTGAATCACGCCCACCAGCCATCAATACCACATACCACAGTGCCAGGCATGGTGGCTCACGCTTGTAATCCCAGCACTCGGAAGGCAGAGGCAGGA
>PVIC010030382.1:0-21948 GCA_004025085.1 Thryonomys swinderianus
TATTAGTGCTTATTGAAATTTCAATTAGGATAGACCTTTGTTCTAATCTCCAGCTATAATTTCACACAAATGTTCTGAATTTCACTGTAATTTTTTCAAAGACATCTGATGTATTAGTTCAAAGATCCAACATATGTCTTCTTTTTTAAGAGTTAATGATAAAGCAGGAAGCATGGTATTCATTATATAAATGTATTATTAAATGGATCATTTGTTTGGAGAGTAATTTATAGCCTTGTTACCACTCCTTCTCTTCCATTAATTCTCAAACAAAATGGGTAGGATTTGGGAGGAAAGAATCCCATTTATTAAACTCACAGTCCTTAACACTACCTACAGAGTCACTGTGATTTTTATATTCTACTTCTGAAAGATAAGAGATACATATAAGTTTCTTTATGATAGAGTAATGTTTAAAAATAATGTCTAGCTTCCTGTTGCTTTCTAAATAACGGAAAATCTCCCAATTGATTAACACATAATCAGCATATATTTTTATGACCATGCATGTGAATTTTCATTTCTTTTTCCTAAGCAATCTATTTTTAAAGTATGTGGGAAGGTACTGAGTGGGAAATCAACTGCGTCCCAGGGTGGCGGTTAAGGCCTCCAGTGGTGGACACGAACAGCTGGATACTCAGTTCTGGAAGCTGGAGTGTAGTAGAAGCCAGCCACGGTCCCACTGGGCTTGTTCAGAGGTGGAAAGCATGTGCCAGTCTGCCAGCAGTGACTCTGCGGAGGGCTGGGGTGGGCATAGGGACACGTCAAGCTTTGAGCGTGTGTTACTGAGAGGGCTGTAGCAGCTGGAACCAGAAAACCCCCATATTTTGGTAGATTAGTACAATAAAATTTCATTTTTCACTCACGCAATTGAACAATGTGGGTGTTCCTGCTTTGGACAGTTTTCTTGAAAGCAAAGTTCGTCAGCTTGTAACTTTGTTGTTATTCACACATGACGTCCAGCCCCGTCCTAAGGGTCATCTCCAGTCCGGCCAGCCAGCAGGCAGTGCTGGGGCCGCCTCAGGGGGTGGGTTTCATGGGCTGTGTCGGTTGCTATGGCTACCATGACTTAGCACAGACTGGATGGCTTCAGCACCAGAAGTGGTTCTCACGGTTCTAGAAGCTGGTGGGTGTGACTTCTCCCAAGACGCTCTTTGACTCGCGGTGACCTCTGCCTCACTGCATGCTCACAGATTTTTCTCCATGTGGACACTTCCCTAATATCTCTTGTATGTCTGAATTTCCTTCCCTTATAAAATAAAGTACCATTAGACTGGATTAGGGCCCACAGTAAAGGCCCCATTTTAAGTACTTGTTTCAAGACCCGGTCTCCAAATGCAGTCGCAGCCCGAGGCCCTGCGCGTGAGGACCTGAAGCTGGAGTCGGAGCTGATGTGGTCTGGCTCAGTGAGGCAAGACTAAGTGCAGTGTGTCCCTCTGCTTGCTGGAGTCCTTGGCTCAAAATCAGGTTTTTGGATCTGCCTTAATGGAAAAAGATCTGGGAAATGTACCATGCTTATGTGCTGGTCAGGAGGGAGGGAAGGTACGGGCTTGATCAGGGGGTGGTCTGTTCCGTCATGTGGACCACAAAGGCCCATCTCACACACTACGGACTCGGGGAGTTCGTTCGTTCGTTTTCCGCAGCGTGTAGCTCTACTATCTCCAGGTCACTTGACACATTCTCGGGAAAGTTCAGATGTCACTCCTCAAGGTCCAGTGACTGCTGACTAAAAAGGTGAGTGAGAGGCCCGCTCGCTGTCCTCGTTCTGAGCCTGACAGACAGCAGTAAACTACCCCGACGTGGACAAGGCGGGTGCACGGTGCAGTGTCAGCAAACAGATAACACGCACCCCATGGTGCAGGCATCACAAGGGCCCTTGGCTCTCGAAGTTACCGACTGGCCCTTCCCCTGCTTTCTGCCCATCCCTGACCTCTCTGCTGTGAGGCCCAATGGCTGCATTGTCGGAGTGGGGGCTTCATCCTCTGAAGTTGGCTTGGGGGGCTGTGTCTGCTGAGGACTGCTCAGAGTTCGTACCTACCTCCTGCTCAGTGAGTTTTTTGTTTTGTTTTTCTCTTTGCACAAAAATTCTTTTTTTCCTTAGTTTATCAGTTCATTTTATAGATACACATTATGATCACATTCAACATTGAGAAGTTGTACCTGTCCATGATGTATCTCGATTCCCATTTTTCCCCTTCTCATGCCTTCCCTACAACCCCTATTCCTTATATACATAAGCCCTGTTTCCATGGTTATTTTTTTTTGCTTTTACCGTCAAAGTTTTCTTCTTCTCTGCTTTCCTCTGCCCACTTTCCCTTGTCCCTTTGAAAATGTTCCTTCTTCACAATACCTATCATACTTTCTGAAGTTTGAGCATCCATGCAATATTTGCAAAAGGAAAAGAGATAAAGAAATGGAAGAAGTGGGAAGGGAGCAGTGGAAAGGGGATTGTAAGATGTGCTAATGTGTATTTACCAACTCTCCACAATTCACGTGATCGTTATGTTCTACAAACACAGACCAATGCAAATAAAAACTTACTTTGATAATATAATGCCCCAAACATCTTCAAGAGTTTCTTACCTACCTGCACTCACTTCTGTATGTCAAGCACCACACACTGAATTCTTTTTCAAACATAATTGTTAGCCCTGATTGATTCTTCTGCTCCTTTCCCTCTGATCTCTCTCAGTTTAAGAGAACCTACTGTGCTACTATTTGGATCAATATTTTGGGGTCAAATGCACTAACCTTATTTCAACCTCAAAGGCAAAGCTAAATTTTTAATTCAACAAAGTTGGATTGAGCCTATATTTTTTCCAGGGTGTTCTCAATCCCTTATTATTCATGTTTGGAAAGAGTTGGCTTTTCCAAAGTTTTGAGAATCCATGTTTCTAATTCTTTTCTATTTTTTTTTTTTTTTTGAGACAGGGTCTCGCTTTGTAGTTCAGGCTGGCCCTGAGCTCACTATGTAGCCCAGGCAAGTCTCGAACTCAGCAATCCTTCTGCCTCTGCCTCCTGTGTGCTGGGATGACAGGCGTGAGCCACCACACCCAGCACTCTTTTCTATTCATTTTTATGTTTGCAGAATATGAAGTTCTTTCCTGATCTTATGTTCCTCTTAATAATAATTTATTAAGAACATTAATCTGAGATATACTATCAGTCTCACTGTTTGGAACCACTTTCCCCCAGAACTACAGGTACCAGGTCATCAGCTGCCCTTTGAAGTAGGAGATGGCTTTTTGGCCAAATATTTTGCCATTGCATAAAATAAGTCCCTGAGTTTTTAGTTCCAGTATAATCTTGTTACTACTTATTGCTTACTTTGTGCCCTTGTTCATGATTATATCTACCATCAATACCAGTTTTTGCATTGGTGATGGTAGGTTAACTGTCATAGGAAAAAGTATTTTCAGATCTTAAAAGAGTGATGGTTTCTTCCTTCTTGTTAATATGGGCCAAGTTTTGGGTAAAAGGGCCTTAAGTCTATGTGTTTACTTAGGTAATCAGAATGCTGGGGCTCTACTGTCTTTTGTGTTCTTTCTTGGTATTGGTGTGCAACCCAAGACGGGAAAGGGACATGAGAAATGGTTTCTTACAGATTGCAACAGGCTGTAACAGCAGACCAACCACTGCACTTCTGCTCAGTGTTCAGAACTGAATCACAGGGCCACACATAAATGCTAGCAGCTCGAGGAAATATGGACTAGCTGTGTGCTCAAGACAAGTTTCATTCATTTATGTGCGAATGGGCACACCTTGAGGACACACTAATAAGTGAAATAAATAGATCACAGATATGTAAATACCATTTGTTTTCTCTGGTATGAGAACCTGTAGATGTAAATGAGTTCCTAGAATGTATGATAGATTTTGTAAAATAGGAAATATTCAAAGGGAATGTGGTAGGGGAACGTAATGAGGGGGAAGAATAAATCATTTGGAAAGAAAAAGAAATAGCATATATATAAGCAGCATGGGGGTGTGGGTGGGTAGGGACATGGGTAAAAATGAGAATGAACTTGTGTCATATACTGGTACAAATTCCCCAGTGTTGAGTGTGATTGTGAACTGTATACAGATTGTACCAATAAAGAATTCAGGTAAAAAAAAACCCGAAAAGTTAAAAACAGATTTGTTGATTAGCTAACTGACTGTACCATTATGGAGTAAAATGTCTGTGAGCACAAAGGCCTCTCTTCCTTCCTTCTGAAGCGAAGTCCTGGAGGACCCAAGAGATCATGCGGCAAGATGGGGGGTGTATCTTGAAGAAGGAAACTGAGATTTCTTTCCTTACGAGGTGCTTTTGAGTTTTAACATTCTTGAGAGCAGACAGAATGGTAAGAAGACCCTTGGGAGAACTTGGGGAGTGTAAATGTAGCTTAAGGTCCTCTGCTCCCTGCCTGGGAAGAAGAAGATTTAGGGCCCTATTACAGTTTGAGTATCACGAGTCCCTCGGACAGCCGTGGGATGGAGCTGTGGTCCCCGTGGAGTGCTCCTGAGAGGTCCCGGAGCCTTCCTGAGGTGGGGACATTAGGGAGGTCTTTGGATCAGAGGATGTGCTGAAGGAGGTACCGGGAGTATGGGACCCCGGCCACCTCCCTCCCTGCTCTTGCCTCCTAGTCTGAATAGGAGTGGCTTTACTCACTCGCCACTGCACAGTCCTGTAAAGTCTCAGCACAGCCTCAGAGCAGTGGAGCAGTTGATGACAGAATAGACACTCCAACATGGTGAACCCAAATAATGTTTTCTCTTCTTATAAGTTGATTATCTCAGGTAATTTGTCACAGCAATGACACACGGACTAACGTAAGACCTAAAGAATGAAGAGACCGGTGTGTGCTTGCTGATGATAGGAGGTTCCCTGTGATGCATGGCTGTGGCGCCAGAGCTCTCAGTGAATTGTGTGGGTGAGGAAATAGGGGCTGTTGCCATTCAGCTCAGGTTGTCAAGTTTCTGAGTAGCGTCACATGGAGAAACAGAGTAGTGAATGGAGGGCTGGAGGGTTAGCTCAGTGGTTCCGGTGCCTGCCTCACAAGCACAAGGTCCTGAGTTCAATCCCCAGTAACCACATACAATGCTGGGCGTGGAGATTCACGCCCACCAGCAATCAATACCACATACCACAGTGCCGGGTGTGGTGTCTCACGTAATCCCAGCACTCGGGAGGCAGAGACAGGAGGATTGCTGAGTTCAAGGCTTGCCTGGGCTACATAGTGAGCTCAGGGCCAGCCTGAACTACAAAGCGAGACCCTGTCTCAAAAAAAAAAAAAAAAAAAAAAAAAGAAGTAGTGAATGGAGTGTATTGTGTAGTAACCTCTGAGATAAATGCCAAAAAGTCTAACCCAAAAATGTTCTCGGAGTAGTAGAGCAAAAGAGAAGTGCACAGTTGGTCCTCTAGATGGTTTTCTGAGAAATGGTCGAAGTTTAAATGAGGGTGAATAGCACATTGAGGAAATCATAGACCATAGTAGCCATGTCCTGTACATTAGATAAAACCAGAATAAACCAACGTGAGGGCAGAAGACCCTCCCACTGCCAGCGAGAGGGAAGCCACCCCACAGGCCGTGCCTTCCCTCTCCCTCCTGCCCTACATTTTCTCATCTCAAGCCCGGCTACTCCCAATAGCAGCACTTCCGGTTTAATCTATGTAGTGGGTAGGAGGAGGAGATCAAATGAATTTTTATTCCGATTCAAGTTTGAAGCTTCAAAATAAATAGACTAATTCCTTGTTTTTCTTAAAAGCTTTAATAATTTATAAAAAGCTTTATTAATGTATAAAATGTTCTGCCTAGAGCATGTTTAATATATTTTAAGAAATTATTACAGAATCAATAATAGGTATTTTTTTCTCTTGAGAAATGGTCTTATGTAGTTTGGGGTGACCTCACACATCCAGTGTCCTGCCTCAGCCTCCTGAGTGCTGGGATTACAGGTGTGCATTACCACAGCTGCTGTAGATCTCTTTCATCTGTCTTCCTTACTCAGCACACTTGTTTTGAGGCTGATCCATTTTGCTGTATCAGTAGTATATTACTTTTTATTATTGGCTATTTCCATTGTCAGGATGGTCCATAATTTGATTTATATTCACCTGGTGATAGAAAATTGATTTTAAGTTTTTGGCTATTCAAGTAAAATTGGTTTATTTGTGTACAAATCTTA
The DNA here is from genome assembly GCA_004025085.1 of Thryonomys swinderianus. NCBI lineage: Eukaryota > Metazoa > Chordata > Mammalia > Rodentia > Thryonomyidae > Thryonomys > Thryonomys swinderianus. Next base: position 6,169 of record PVIC010030382.1, read on the forward strand.
TGCTTGCATTATTCTTGGATAAATACAAAGGTTTGTTTCACATGTGGATATCCAATAATTTCAGTAAAATTTGTGGAAAAAACTTTTGTCTTCTGAATTTCCTATAAACCTTTTACAAAAACCAGTCATCTGTTAATAGACCCTTAATAAAACGGTCTGAGGACACAGGTCAATACCAAGGCTTTGGGTTCAGTCATCAGTGCCATAGAAAAGCAGTTTACGAATTGACAGCTGGACATTGCTGACTCTTCTTATCAAGGGTCATGCTATATTTATTGATTTTTATACTTTTAAAAAAATTTCTCCAAGAGTGTTTTGTAGATTCCTCTGTTAGTGGTCTTTCATATATATATTTTTTCAAATCTGTTCTTCTTTTGGGAGTTGTACCGGGGTCAAGTCTATTCTTAAGTATTACATATTTTGGTACTATTATAGATTACTTAAGTTTTTAAAAATTTATAACATATATGGCCAGGTTTTCTGTATTGATTTTCTTTACTTAACTAAATTTCCTGACTAGTTCTAGAAATGTTAGCAGATTTAACACATATGTAGTCATTTAGTCTATGAATAAATAGTCATAGTTCTAAATTTTCCAATCTGAATTCTTTCATTCTCTATTTTTTTTTCTAGTACTGGCTGTTTAACTCAGGGCCTTTGCACTGAGCTAATATCCATAATCCTTTTTTCTTTGTTTTGAGACAGGATCTCATTAAGTTGCCTAGATTGGGCTCAAACTAGAGCTACTCCAGCCTCAGTCTTCCCGAGTACTGGGATGACAGGAGTGACCCACCATGCTTGGTGGGTATATTCTTTTCTAGCCTTGCTGCGGGGGCCACAATCTGTAGTACAGTGATGAATGTAGAGCTGATATATATCTTTGGTCCTTTCTCTTAAGGGAAAAAAATGGCAGTCTTTTCAGAGGTGAGCCTTTATCAAGTGGAAGAAGCTCTCTCATATTTCTCACTTACTAAGAAGTTTTTGTTTGTCTTTTAAAAATCAGCAATATGTAAATAAGAAAGGGGAAAAGAGTTGAAAGCAGGGGAGAAAAAAATGGGAAAAAAAGGAATAAGATAACACCATAGGAAGGCACCAGTTCCTTAGAAGGAATGTGATCATTATGTACATCCAAATGTTCAAAATTAAAATGATTAAAGAGAAGAAAAAAATAATTATTGTATTTGTCACTTTCTGACATTTCTCATTTGAATAATCAAGTGTTTTGAAGTTTGAAATCCCGTAATATAATGAGTTATACTGAATTTCTCTATTGGAGATTTATCCTTTGGGGTATTTCTAATCTTCATTCTACAAATAAGTCAAACAACAGTAACAACCCCTCCTTCACACCTGACCTTGATGCAAGTCACCAATCTCTGATCCTCATTTCCTCATCGGTATCTGTCAATTCCTGCTCCTAATCTTTGGCCTTTACTACTGTAATGCAGTTATAGTTAGTATAAAACAACTCTCTGGTCCTTGATCCTCCACTTCCTGTCCCCCTTCTTCCTAGCAGAACCGTGGTTTTTTTTTTTCTTTTTTTTTTTTTGCTTTTGAGACAGGGTCTCACTGAACCGTGGGTTTTTATTCAGGCTTTTAGCCATCCCGTAGGTAGCCGTTCGCCCCCGTGAGATGACCCCTCTGAGCTCAAGCAGAGTAGTCAGTTGTTCTGAGGAAAGATCATTCTTTTGAGTGTTTGGTCTAGCGATGAAGCTGTGCCCAGTCCTGCCTGCTGGTACATTTTCGGGAAAATGTCTTCAGTCCTAAGAAACATCCTCACGGGAGGAGAGTCTATCTTTTTGTCTGGACTCTTCTTGTCTGGAAGGAGCATTTGGTTCTGCTGCTCCCTGTATCTAACAGCCCGTAGAGGAGGTGAGAGGAAGGAGGGAAGGAGGGAGATGCGAAGAACTTGGAGCTGTGTTGACGTGGTTGGAATGCTCAAGCAGGCTGCCCTGCGGCCTGAACTTTCTCTGCATTTCTCTGATGGCAGATAATAAATTTTCATGCTGTTTAAATTTCCTTAGGGTTTCTGTTACTTTTAGCCAAAAACACTTAACTGCCAAGTGCCTAGACTCAGAACCTGATAGTTTATAAACTGACTTAAAATTCTTCCATTCGTTTGGCTTGTAAAACTTATAGAAGTTCAGGATTTAAAAACGCAGCATGCAAGTACGCAAAGGCAACATCCGTGGTCAACACCTGCAGGTGTGATCCTATCTCCAGCTAGTGAGGTAGTCTTTCCCATGGGAAATTCTTGGGAAACAATTAGAAAGCACAGTCTCTTAATTGTTTCCTTGGCAAGGAATCCCATTATCCTGCCTTTTTCTAGATTTTTCTGTTTGGCAAAATTTTGTTAAAAAGTCAGTTACTGATTTTAATGTTGTTTCACTTAACACTACTACATATAATTAAAAATGTTTTAGTGAGGGATATAAAAAATTAACAAATCTTTAGATAAATAAATTCCTTCATAAATCATTTTTTACCATTAAGAAAAAGAAAAAAGCATTCGGTACTTGAATGTGCTCTTGGTTGTTCATAGAATCAGTAGAGAACTCTTCCAAAATGGGTGAGTTTTAGGATCCCCGTCTTAAGTCTGGCATTGATTATCTGTGTAGGAAGATGTAGATCAAACAGGCAAATTCAGTAAAAAGAAATCTTAGGGACCAACTACAATGCACATGTCTCAAATGAATTTTAGTGTATTTAGCATTATTATTACTGCATTATTACTTAAATGTATTAGTGAAGACACTTTTATCTTGTGGTCTGCAACAGAAGAGTTCCAGTCTGCAGGGCCCGTAACTGTTCACTGGTGTTTCAGGTAGGAAGAAGCCGCTGTCATGTCCTCAAACATGAAATGGTTCATGCTAGTTTCCATTGCATGTGGAGGCTAATAATTTAGGTGCCTAAATGACTCCAACACCTTTTCATAAATGGCTATTTGCTTGACATAAATTGTCTAAATAGTATTGTCAGTCTTCAGCAAGAACAAACTCACACTTGGGTGATGACATCACAGGAAATACAAAACGCCTTTCTGTGCTGTGGAGTGTTGAACGACGGTTAGACCCAGGACAGACACGAGGCCTGGCTTAGTCATGGCCGCGTCTGTTCACTAGGATTCTGTAAATTAATCTACCAGGAAACAGGCTTCCATTCTCATCCTCCTCAGTAGGGTGCCTGAATCACGGAGGGAGCTGAAGTACTTTATGATTCAGTCCAGGAAGGTTTTCAAATACCTTAGTTCCATGCTTCCCATAATAAACATGGCCAGATTTTTTAAATTAAGAAATCTCTGACTTTTAAAAGACATGAATAGCTGTTTAAATGTGTCAATGCCTATTCTGTTACCATTTCAGTAGTTAGCTGATTTTTCTCTTTTGCCTTTCTGTACTTATGTGTATTTATCTGTTCAAGAAACTCCTCTTGGGGGCAGGGAGTTAATACATATCACTTTGAGCGTCTCAGATCTCGTTTAGCAGGTTGAGTTCCCTTGTTTCCAACCAGGGACCCAGGTTAACACGTAGTCAGAATGATGAGTCGGAATGATTACCAAAGCATTATGTCTGTGATTACCAAAACAACATCTTTGGAGTGCACTGTTAGCTTTCTTCCTTTTAGAATATCTTGAGTTTTGGTTTTCCAAAATCTCGTTCAAGACCTAATTTCCTCTTTGAACTCTTTTTTTTTTTTTTTTTTTTTTTTGCTTTTTGGAGACAGGGTCTCGCTTTGTAGTTCAGGCTGGCCCTGAGCTCACTATGGTGCCCAGGCAAGCCGCCGCGAACTCAGCAATCCTCCTGTCTCTGCCTCCCGAGTGCTGGGATGACAGGCGTGAGCCACCACATCCGGCATTGTGGTATGCGGTGTTGGTTGTTGGTGGGTGTGAGTCTTCACGCCCAGCATTATATGTGGTTACCGGGGATCGAACTCAGGTCCTTGCGCTTGCGAGGAGGTGCCAGAACCACTGAGCTAACCCTCCAGCCCCCCTCTTTGAACTCTTGATCAGTCAGTCACTTTGCAATGCTGAGAACATTTGCCTACATCTAGCAACTTATTCTTGTGTTTTTTCTAGAAACCACATAGACTCTGAATGGTAACAATCACTCATGTGTTATTACAGAGCACAGTGTTTTAGAGATACTTCACCTTTCTTTTGTATCAACCTCTCCCCTTTCACTTTGACTTCTTTGGCACTAACTTCCTCACCTGCCCAGAGCAGCAATACATTCCAATTTTGGCAAGCAGTGATGGCCTTTCAGAACCACACTGAGCCACATATTTGTATCTTGGAAGGATTACATGAGCTCAGAACTCTGTGGGAAGCACTTACAGCATCATCAGAGAGTGTTTTACATGTTTCTCTAACTATATATTAGACATCAGGTCCATGATAGGTAATCTCATTTGTGGGCTGTGTTAATTATTTTTGCTTAACAATATAATTTTATGACTTCATACATATTCATTCTGTAGGCTACTATTTTCTGCTATAGATAACTTTCACTTTTGGGGCATCTTACATTTATATCTATTTTCTTGAAAACATATTCATGATTACCTCTTACCACATTTCATTTGACATCTATTAGACCATGTTCCAGCATAAACTATATAAATAATGCTTGAGTAATTATTTATTATCAAAAACAGTAAAACAAAAGAGTCTACTCACTGTTTGGAAAGAACTTTATAAAACATCTTTAGCTGTTGGTTGGTTTTTACTATTGTCATACCAAGGGTTGATACAATATCTTCATAATAATTCTGGACTTGATGCTAACGTATTTTTCTTTGACTCCAAAACTCAAGTAGAATATTTGAAAGAGAATAGCTATTCAATAAACATGGAATAAAGGAATGTGGATTTAAGTTTAAAAATGCACAACTACTCAAAAGAAGACTTGAATGACAGTGGTTGGTGATCACGATTCTCCCAATAGGTACAGATTTTGGAATTGTGGTGGCTTAGAATATATATTCTACTTTATATGTGTTCTACATAACGTTTAGAATCTGCCAAAAATGTATATATAAGGAAAAGAGAAACTTGTACACATACTTTAATATTAAATTTACTGAGACATCATGGAATTAATACAAGTTACCTTTGGCCTCTCTATTTATAAGAGGTGATCAGAGTGGTAGCCACTAGCTTCTTGACATTAATTAATATGTCAAAGTGGTGAAGGGAGTGTACATTTTTTTGGTAGACTGTATATTATGGGCAGAGGCAACTGGTACATTAGACCTGTGAAGAAGATAATTGGAAGATTGGAGACAAAATGGTCGAAAGTAGAAGCCTTTGGATGAACACGTGTGGGTGGCATGCTGCCCTGGCTCTGATCATCGGAGTGAAACAATAAAGAGGTCATCTGTAATGAGATCTACCCCCACCCACCTTTATAAAGGGATGATTTAAGAGTCTTGACAGAGATATTACGTCTGATTTATAAAAATCTGCTGGCCCGTTGCCTCTAAGATGAAATTTTGATTAGGTAGAAGGCAGAGTTTCCACAGATACTAATATCACTTTCCTCAGTATTGACTGAGAATGAACAGACCACCTCTTTATTGAGTGTCAAGAGGTTTTGTCTTAGGATATCCTGGAATGTCATCATTGCATTTGTTTGAATTTCCTTTGATTTATTTCAGAGCCTGAGCTTTCATGTAAAAAGACAAAGTGCTAGAGGTGGTAGCTGAGGGTTCATGCAGAGAACAACCCTCATCTGCTCTGCAGACACAGAATGGCACTGTGGTGAGTGGGGGTGGGGGAGGGGTATCTCTACTCTAGTCGTGCATTTCTGAAAGAAAATAGAAAAGCTGCTGATGTCTTAGATGTTAGAAGCCAAGAGTTATTATCTCCTGGAGCGTCCAAGAAAGTCCAAAGCATCCATTAAGAACACAAAACATTCCACATAGTAGTAGTAGTAGTAGACACTTGGTATTTTAGGTCTGTGTTGGATTGAAATGACCCAAGGAAATAATTTTTTTCAGCGGAAGCTCATGTGTTCTAAGTGCTAAAACATTTTTTTGGATAAAATTCTTCTAAAGCATTGTTTGTCTTGGTTTTTTTCAAGACATAAGATTTGGCATTACTTAAGATTTTTGTTAATGTTTAAATTTATAAAACGTGAACTTTCCTTATTAGTACCCATTCAAATACCTAATGTGACAATGTTAATTATTACCTTTACATTGGATTGTTTTATACTCAATGATGTTGGATTTTTATATTTTCTAATTATTTTCTCTATGACTTAGTTTTTCTTATTTTTGAGTTATATATGCGCAAGAGTAAACAGTATCCTGTGGGTGAGAATTTAAATGATAGATCTATCATATCATCTTCGCTATATATTTGTTCCATTCTGTGACCCTTCAGAAGGGAGAAGTTGTGCATAAATCAAGGGTAATGCACTGCTTCCCTCTGTCAAATTCTCCATTGCTTGTATATTTTAGGAGAGTATATTTGTCTTACATTCACATAGTTTTTACAGATGTACAGATGAGTAATCAGTAGGATTATGAAAACTTGTGTAAATCTTTTCCAAAATTATTTTTAGGTGTAGTAAAATGCACATTCCATAATATTTACCACCTTAACCATTTTTAAGTTCAACAGAATTACAATCAGGCTGCAATGAAATAATCATCACTATCCACCTCTGTCCAGAAGTCTTCACCTTGAAAAATAGAAATTCCGTATCCATTAAAAACTCTCTGTTTCTTCTTCCTCTCAGCTTCTAACAATTCCATTTCTGCTTCCCGTCCCTGTGACTGACCACTGTGAGTACCTCATTTATGTGGAACCACCCAGTATTTATCTTCTCTGAATTGGCTTGTGTCACTTACTAAAATTACCTCAAGTTGCCGGGTGTGGTGGCTCACGCCTGTCATCCCAGCACTCGGGAGGCAGAGGCAGGAGGATTGCTGAGTTCGAGGCTTGCCTGGGCTACAGAGTGAGCTCAGGGCCAGCCTGAACTACAAAGCGAGACCCTGTCTCAAAAAAAAAAAAATTACCTCAAGTTTCAACCCTGTCCTAATGTGATAGAATGTCCTTTTCTTAAAAGCCAAATAGTGTTATACAGTAGGTATAGATGGCATTTTGCTAACCCATCATGTAAATACTCTAAAAGTGGTATTTCGGTTTTCTTTAACACGTCACAAAAATGAGAATAAAGAGTTCTAATCTTTCATGTAAGTAAAACAAAATCAGATTTAAGAATTTACAAATTTCCTACAATTTTGTAGGTGGTAGAATAGTTTTTCTAAATCTCACAGAAAGCCCCTTTTTATGGGCCTTTAGGAACATGGATCAAAAAACTGGCAAACTCAATACAGCCATTATAGGTTGAAGAATGAGTAATGTAAGTAAAGCCATCCAGGTATGGTATGATTTCACGTTTTCTAAGTCATTTGTCCCAACATTTTGCCACATGTAAATTTGTTAGTGTCCTTACATTTAAACTCCTGAAAGAACAAATTATATGGTCTTTAGTATATTTTACAAGAAGAGTCATTAGGAAAACAAGCTTTAAACTTTGTTTAGTTTACCTCATACCCAGAGGCATAACCAAAACTTTATTACATAAAAGAATGGGGGAAATTGAAAACAGAGCATTGCAGAACGCTAGCAAAGTATCCTTGTACACGTAATATTTGTCATGCCAAATGCTAGTAGAATCCCTTTTGGATTTTATAGTTGCCCATTTAATTATGACAGAAATTCTAAAATAATTAGAAACTGAGAAGGGAAATACAGGGCCCAATTTTCTTCTATTTAAATACTTCAGGATGGGTGTCCATGCACTGCCAGTATCCAAAGGCTGGCTTCCGGTATTCTTCATACATAACTAAAGTTTCTCTTTTGTTCTTTGTACTAATGTGGAACGCCCATAATAGCTCACTTTGACTTATCGAAATACCGTATCATTTCAGACAAGTTAAAATAGCTTTACCAAGGCTGCTGCCAGGGCTCAGGAAGTCTGAGGACGCACGCCTTTCCTTTCGTGGCATTGCCACCTCTCATTTGTCCTCTGTCCCGGTGACCCTCTTTCTTCGTTCTTTCTCCCTGCCTTTCCCACGCAGCCCAGCAGTTGTGTTTTTTGAGGCTGCGATTTCACTGGCGGCAGTAGTGTCGTTTTTGACTTGTTTTGCTGCAGACTTCATTTCCCTTTTCAAACTCACCTGTCATTTTAACACTAACGATCACAGCTTTTTCCATCCTGAAAAGGGCTGTGAAGAAAGTCCGGAGGGCTCAGGAAAGGAGTGGACACCATGGCAGACTGTGTGGAAAATACCAGAGGTATTGAATAGGAATTTTTATCATTGTAGGTTTTCTGATGAAAGTCATGGTTCTTTCTTTCTCATTTTGTCCTTTACAGTATGCTGGTCTTCAGAAATGATGGGTGGGTGAGAAAGGTGGACACATACTACGTATTTAGGAAACAGTGTTCCATCTTGTCTGTCCTTTGCTCACAAGACGGCCTGGCCTGCCTCCCCTCTTGACACTGCTTTTTATGGCAGGCCGTCATCAACTCTTGTTGGAATGACCACAGAGGTCTCCACCCCCAACTTCTTCCTTTAGCTTACTTCTTTCCTTTTCAGCCTCACAAATTTCATTCATTGCTTTCTACATAAAAAATACAACCATGGTGCTGTCTTGTTGAAAGTCTTTCAGTGACTCCTCAAGACTTAAACCAGTGTTTTCCTAACTTTTCCTGTCACACGATCTTTTCACTAGATAAAACATACCTCCAAAGAGAAAAGGGAGAGGGTAATTATTAAATAGAAGTATTTTGGAATGTTGCCACCATTCTCATTAGTTAATATCTCAAGGCGAGATCACTTCATTGAATTTCTACTTGATGTCTGTTTAGAGCGCTGTACATGGAAAGACCAAAATATTTTAAATTAGTATTAAAAATCACGATACAAAAAAAATCTGTTTCAGCCCATAAAGCCATGAGTTACAATCAGCAGGAAGTCCACACAGAGCTGAAAGATGACAAAAACATCTTCCTCAGCTATTACTGAACAGTATTTCAACATGTCCTAGTGAGAAAGTTTGGAAATGAGTGCTCAACCCATATTAGCACTGTGCTAAATGGAAACGTATACATGCATACACAAGTGTGCACACATGAGTACAGTCATTTGTTGATTTGTACCAACACAAAATGTGGAGAAAGTAATACACCTTTTCAGCTGAAAAACATCTGACTGGAACATGTATTTTAGGTCTTTGCATACTTAGTTAATTGAGCCTAATAATAGCACAAGTTTGTTTTATGATTAAAGCAAAAATAATTTTATTTTACATGGAAAGGTATATTACTTTCTCCACATTTTTTTTAAACAGCATATCTTATGTTTCCATAGTTCTCAGACTCCTGACCCATGTAGCTGTCCCAGGTAGATAGCTACAGTAATACCAAGTTTTCTTTCCTGTCAAACCTGCTTCTAACCTCTTCCCCTTCCATCTTTCCAGTGGCATGTGTCACTGTAGTATAACTCTGAGATTATACTATGTTTTTTCTTTTCCTTATAACCCACTTCTACACCGCCAAGAAATCCTATTCATTTTTCAAAAACATTACTACTTTTTGGTGATTTAGCTCCCTTGTTACCACTCATATCAAAGCCACCATCCTCTTTCATCGATACTGTGGCAATAGCACTCTAAATTTCATCCTCCTTATTAGCAGTTTGGCAGGCACCCAAAGTAATGGTGCCAGGGAGCGCTCTAGAAAGCTGAGAAGAGTGAAACGAATGGGTAACACCTCTCTCTTGCTCGCCTGATGTAACACAGGCACTCATCACGTCTCCGTCCAGCTCTCTGCCGCCACTCAGTTGAGTTGTGAGAATTTCACTTAGACCAGTCAAGTCTAAAGCTATGGAACAGTTCATGTGCAAAAACACAAATTTGTACTGCATACCTTAGAGAAAATAATAAATACATAGTAAGATACCTATGAGTGTCTTCAAAGCCTATTAGTCATCCCTTTGTAACTGTATTACTTTATTTCCTCAAAAATTGTCTTTATCATTTCCAAATCTTCTTAATGGTTTAACCATAAACACAAGAAACTCCTCAGAACGGTGTTTAAGTCTGTGGCTTTTCCCTGTCCTAATCACTAGGGTGGTGCTTTTAGAGGGGGTGGTGTCTCGTGGAAGTCTTAGTCACTGGGGGTCCCCTCACGGAGACAGGCAGGACTCTGCGTCGCTCTGTGCTTCCTGGCTACAGAGTAGAACTGTTCACAGCACAACAAGCTCCTGACATGTTGTGCTGTCTTCGCCAGGGTCTCGATGCAGCGCAACTACTGGGGCTGCGACCTCCAGGAATGTGAGCTAATCAGATTTAGCTTTTTAAGTTCATTGCTTTGGGTGTTTTGTTACAGCAGCACAGAGGTGACTAATATAAAAACTTTTCTTCTAGAACATAAACAGTCATGTGTGGATAGAGGAGGGGGTGGTCACGAGATTTCTAACTTGTGGGATGAAAGCAAACGTCTTCAAGCAGTTGTCCCTGCAGCTCTAGGTGGCTTTATCGTAGCTCTCGAGGCCTCTCACAGTTCATCTCTGTCTGGATTGCTGCTACTGGTTGCTCAGAAAGCCCATTCTGTTCAGAAATACTGAGATATTCATGGAACATTATTAGTCTGGTAACTAACACCAAGTCATTCTAAATTCTTTTTAAAATGAGGTAGTTTCCTCATTCTTTCGTTTTAATAAATTTGAAGGTGTACTTGAGTTACCAACTGATAGGTTTTAAGACATTATTTATCGATAACTAGGTGATTTGAGCATATGACCCAGAAGCTTATAGAGTTCAAAGATTTAAACAGTGCTGCTGTTACAAAATAGCTACGAGCACATGTTGACTGAATATCTAAAAATAAAAATAAGTGTGGAAATGTTGCTGAGCGATGTCTCATCTTGCAAAGTTTATTATTCATGTTAGATACTATTGAAAACAAAGATTGACTAAGAGTTCTGTTTCTAACAAAGTTCTGTTATATTTAATTATTATCAAAATGTCCAATATATTTTTGTTGTTCATTGCATTGTATATGACTAATCACTGTAGCGGTAATACTGTAACTCTTTCCAAAAGAAAAACCTCAGCAGTTAGCTCATTTATGACCTCTCGGAGGACTTCTGGAAATAATTTTCCTCTTACTTTCACCTACTCACACTCACAGGAGAACACAACAAACATGCTTATTTCATGAATATCATGGCACTGTGCTTGTGCCTCCATTTACTTTTCCATCTTCCTGCTTTATTCTGGTCCTCGTGAGCGTAAGAGGGGGCCTGTTTTGGTACCTCCAGGGCTTAGGACACTACCCGGCAGTGTGCACAGTAGATGGTCTTAAAAGGAATATGTACAGGAAGAACGGAAGTCACAGTCTGTGGAAGGAGTCTGGAAGTCACGGGGGAGTCCAGAAAAAGAGGCACTTAATGCTGGACTTTCGTTGGAACTTCCAGTTGGACCACTGGGACGCTCCTAGGCTGGGCACTCATTTCAGAGAGAAAGCACAAACGATTCGACTTCTTTCTTGAAAGACAGAGCTATACATTTATTTAGACAGTACAATATAAATCTGTTTTTCTCCTTCACCGTCCACGTCAGCTGGGTTTGGAGGGACCACTGTGAAGGGAAAGGAGCCGCCATGTCACGTCAGTCTCGTTCAGTCACCTGCAAAGCGGGCAGTGGTGCTTCTTTCATTCCTCTGCTCTTCAGAGGATGTCTCGTAGGTCACCTGAATTATTGAGTGAGGGAGGGACACACAGAGGATTGTCTTTTACAAATAAATTGTACTCTGTTGAAATTGTGAATTCAGTAGTAGTTATTAAAAATGAATAAAAAATCAAAATGTTTAATAATAGCATGCCATCCTCTAGTTGGTGTGTTCATGTCTTCAGTTAGTAGTTTACCCACATGTGTCTTCAGTTAAGCTACATCCTCAGATTAAATCCTGCGTATGTTTTAGTTCTCCTGAAAGGTGGTCTGTGAAGTCCAACTTGCAAGTCAGACATACTTTTCTTTTTTACCTCTTAGGGACTTCAGCAACATTTAAACCTGGACAAAGCTTAGTTTTTTGAGAATAATATAATAATAATTAAAATATTCCCAGAAGTTTTATTTTTTTGCCATTATTTACGCTCCATTTCAGGTATCTAGGGGATAACAAAGTGACCTAAACTTTAATATGATTTTGGATTTCAGGGATTTATTATTTGTTTCTCAAGAAGAGCAGCCCCTGTAGAGTGACTGCTAGGGTTGTCTAGTGCATTATACAATTATATTTTTCATAGGAATATGCAAAGTTATGGAAATGTAAGTACTCTACCAATATCAAACATTCCTTCTTAACTCTGCATTTATTCTTTCTCTGCATCTTTTAGTTGCAATAAAATTGACTTAAGGAAAAGATGGCTGTTATTAAAACTGATAGATATGCTAATAATTACTATACATGTTGAATGATAGTATATAGTGGTGAACTTTAGATGTAAATCCAAATTCTAAAACTTACACAACTCTTTTGCAGTACTATTCATCAGTGTCGACTCCGCAAATATTTTGTTCACTTATTTTGTTCAGTAAACATGGAGAACCCATTATGGAGACCTCACTTTTCCACCTCTCATGTCCAGGGTACTCAATAAGCCCTTATAGGAAAGATATCAAATATGACACATTTCTTTCCTTAAGAGATGTCTTCTCCATTGCCAGTCACAGCCTCAAAATTCCAAATGCTGAAAGGCCTAATTGACACTTGTGAAGCTTTCTCTGTCCTAATAAAAGCCTACAATTTTCACTTTGTTCTCTCAACATACCAAAGGCCACCATAGCCTGTGCACGTGTCCTAAAGGTCAGCCCTCCTCTTAATTCCCAAGTAAAGTCACCTCCATTGGACCCTCATCTCCATGCTTCTGTTTGACTGACAAGACAGGATAAGCATATTCCCGGGCTACGTCCTCATCAAAGTGCTGACAGCACTGTCATACATGTGCCCTGAGTTCTGCTAAGTTTTCATTTTAAAAAACCTAGTGTTGAAACAAGAACCAATCACTTTAAACTATTTTCTCTTTCAGGGACATCTTCTGGTCTCTTGGGCTGAAATCTATGGAAGATATCCTTGACTCTCCTTTACTCAAGTTCCTCTGTAATATTTCTCGGTCCCTTCTCTTCTCACCAACCCCATTTCCTGTGTCTTGTTGGATTACAACAACCTCCTGTGGATTCTTGGCCCCCCTTACGTTTGGTTCACTGAGCCAGATGACACACAGCCTCCACTCAGCTCTAACTGAAATGCAGGACTGTCCCTGGTCTCCCCTGCCTGACCTGCTCGAAAGATGTGCTTAGAACACCCATGTGTGTAGAGTGATGTTCCCCTAGAAATTCCCCGGCTCTTCTCAGGTCATCAGATCCCAGTCAGCTTCCTGCCAGTTGTTCTCCTGTTTCTTGACGTCACATCCGTCTCACGTACCATGGGAGACACGTTCGGTACGAGATGTCTTGGTTGTCTCTGTGTTCTCAACCTCTGGTAGTGTCTCAAATAAAGCAAGTGCTTAGTAGAGTGGACTTGAGAAGTGGGAAGGACTTTCATGCAGGCAGCTTTTCTCCTTTCTGCACTGCATTATCAAGACAGGAATATATGCTCTGGAAGAAATTAGTGATAAATTTTTTTTTTTTGTTGAACTCCTAACACAAGCGAAGAATTTTCTATGAAAAGCATGCAACCAGTGAAGGATGCAGTGAAACTAATCTAGTTTATTCATAGTCGACCCTAGTTAACCAGGTTGACAAAATGAGTAGGAATTCTGCTATGTTATTAGGAATTGATAACACTCAAACACCGTGTGTGGTTACAGCTGATAGTTAACGTATGGTAGCTGACAAGCAACTCGTAAAAATGCATTTCTGACTCCCTTATACTTTATCAGATCTGCGTTCTCTAGTTTGCTTCTTAAAAGGATACGTAGGAGGAATAGGAGATGGAAGAATGACTCCTTTTTGCCAATTTTTATAAAATCGACTACAAGAATCTGCTTTAATGGTGTATATTAAAATCACTTGGTTAACTTAAAGTAATTCGTGGGTTCTAAATGTTTATGATAGTTATGTCATTCAATTATATGACTGGCAACTCTGTTTCAGAGTCTCATGACCTGGAATGCATTAAGATTCAAAATTATTATTATAGGAAATTTAAAAATCAGTGGAAATTAAATATTAAATGGAATTTTTAAAATTACATCCAAAAACTCAAATGGGTAATTGCCAGGGAGACACCCTATATTTCAGGATTGAGTCTGTTCATCACGACTCTGCATAGGCCAGAACTTCAGTGATGAGCATCAAAGTATTATTTGACCATTTCTTGTGTTCACTTTTATAACGTCCCCTTTGGATGTTGACTCAGGTATGTTGGCATTCAAACAGCTAGGTTGAAACAAGAGAAGTAGCATCAGTCTTTTTACTTGGACAAATAGAATAAAAATGATGGGGCCGGAGGATTAGCTCAGTGGTTCCGGCGCCTGCCTCGCAAACGCAAGATCCTGAGTTCGATCCCCGGTAACCACATAGAATGCTGGGCGTGGAGACACACCCACCAACAATCAACACCACATAGCACAATGCCAGACGTGGTGGCTCATGCCTGTCATCCCAGCACTCGGGAGGCAGAGACAGGAGGATTGCTGAGTTCACGGTGGCTTGCCTGGGCACCATAGTGAGCTCAGGGCCAGCCTGAACTACAAAGCGACACCCTGTCTCAAAAGCAAAAAAAAAAAAAAAAAAAAAAGTAATTAGAATAAGTGATAGAAATTCCATGTGTTGGTTCCATATCCTACATCTGCCATGTCATGAGGACATTCCGTCTTACTCCAGAAAGAATGGCAGTCACTGAGAAACCAAAACGTAACAAATACTCGCTAGTGTGGTTGTCATGAAAGGGAAATGCTGGCAGAACTATAAACTAGTACAACCACTATGGAAACCAATATGCAAATTTCTCAGATAACTAAAATCAGAAAATCTGTATGACCCAAGTAGCCCTTCCCAGGTATACCCAAAGAGCTTAAGACATCATCCATTGGTATGTAGCAGTACGTACATACCAATCTTCATAGTAGCACAATGTGTAATAGCTATGTCCTGGAAGTAGCTTGGATACCATTAACAGATAACTGGATAAAGACAATGTGGTATTTACATAAAATGGAATGCTACCTAGGCAGAAGGAAGGATACATTTGAGACATTAGTAAAGAAATGGATACGGCATGGAAAATATAATGTTGACTAAAATATACCAGACATACCAGCCTAAATATCACATGGATGGATCTCTTGCAAATGAGAAAGCGGCCCAAGAGAGCAAGGGTAAAGGGTCAGCGGTGGGGGAAGGGGAAGTCAAGAGAAGAAGGGTGTGCTGGGTACAGGAACTTGAGAACCTCAGTGTCTGTAAATGTTATATCCCGTACCAGGAGCTAAGATTAATAATAACAGCAGGAATGAAAATGGGGGGACAGGATTTATACTGGAGGAGGAAGGATGAAAAAGAGTGGAAGGAGATTTTAGAAAAAGGAAACAAGTTCTGTCATATACATGGACCTCTCCCAAGCTGACTGGGAACCACCTGTACTGCGAACATGTACTAGCGCATAAAGGATTGATTGATTTATTTATAATTTCCAAGATGGTCTTTTTATTTGAATCTTTATTGGTACATTATATATACACAGCATGATCACCCACAGTATC
>PVIC010030383.1:0-21944 GCA_004025085.1 Thryonomys swinderianus
TGAGACTAACAGGTGTCCTGGACCTGTATACTAGGATGAACAACATCATCATGTTCATGGCTTTCTTGCCGGAAATACATAACTTGCACCCAAACTGAAGTTCATTCTCTACAACTTTCACGTTAGCTCATCAAAATGTCAAGGTCACAAAAGGTAAAGAAAAAAATGAAGAACTGTCTCCAATTCAAAGAAACTAAAGGGATCTGACAGCTAAATGCTGTGACTGACGCTAGCCAGAATCTCCGAATCCCAGAATCCCACTGGCGCTAGACAGTGAAGGGACAACTGGGAAAATGTGCACAGCACCTATGGATTAGCTCATAAGACCATATCAAAGAAAAATTCTAGTTTTGAGCATCTTATCATGATTATGTAAGCTGTTAAGTAGTAAAGATATATGTAAAAGATTGCATATTAAAATTTCAAGAGCAGTAACAAAAAATAAAACAGAAAAGCAAAGCAATTCATCAGAAATCAAGAAGGGAAGAAAGGGAACACAAATAAAAAATTTAGAACATAAAAAATGCAAACGGCAGAAATAAGAGCAAACATCAGTATTGGTAAGACCAATACATCATCGCAACAAATTAAATTCCTAACTAAAAAAGCAGAGATACCTAGATGAATTTTGCACCTAACAATGTATAAACTTAACGTTGTATACAACCTAACATTGTATAAACATTCCGTTTATACAAGACATGTTTAAAATTTCAGATTTTGAAACACAGACTGATAAAAGTTTGAATGAAGACAGGAAACTCTACCAAAAAGGGAGAATAGACTTTATAGTTCAAGTTGTAAACACAGAAAGGTCTTTCAGGATAATTAATACTGGCTGTTGTGACTGGAAAATCTCTGAAATCCCAGTGACTTAATACAGTAATAGTTTCTTTCTCATCATACAGAATCTAATATCAGGACACCTGCCTCATATTTTAGCTCTGGGAACTTAAAGCCTTCAAGATCACCATCCCAGGAGAAGGGAAAAATAAAGAAAAGGCCCCAGATGTGACACTAGCCACTTTTTTCACAGCTTTCTCCAGAACTGGTCGAACAGCCCAACTCAACAGCAAAAATGTGAAGTCTCACTCACTCAGCCTCACAGAAGGAAAACCGGAACGAAAAACAGGAAAATCCACCAAGGAGATAGATATACCAACCGTCAGTCAATGTATGTGTTCAACAGTCATCTCCTCATATAAAACAAAAAAATAAGAAATGTATTAAATTTATAAATCAAAACTGTATTTTTTCATGTCCTTATTAGTAATCAATCAGGTAAATAAAAAATTAGAAAAGGAACAGGGTTGAATAGCATTACCTTCCATTCAGATCTAATAATGACACATGTCCTGTGACTAGGAAGATGCAGAAAGTCACCCTGTCCACACACATACAGAGCAGGGGTGAGCTGGACCCCTGCTAGGTCAGGAGAACCACCCCCGGCATCCCACAGAACCTACATCTGAAGAACTCAGTATGTGAAAGCAAACCATAAAAAGATAACAAGCAAAGCAAAGCAAAAGTTGCACTTTTAGGTAACCTATGAGTTAAAGAAAAAAATCCTAATGAAGGTTATGAAATATTTGTAACAGAGGAACAATGAAAGCACTATATATCAAATTTATGAGTCAATGAAAACAAGTAGAGAGGAATTTACAGTCTGAAAGTCATCTATTAAACATTGAAAATAATTGAGTTGAGTATTTATTTCAAGAATTAAGAGAGAAAAACCGATGAAACCCAAAGAAAGTAAGAGTGAATAAATAAAAGGAGAAAATTAATGAAAAACCTACTATTGATCTCCAAAATTAAAAATTGGTATCAGAGACTAAAATGGAAAACCACCAGCAACCCAGTTTAAAATAAGAAACAAAAGAAGGTTAAGTACACTTACAGGAGAGAATACCATGAAAAAAACTGAATTTTTATAAATTCAAAACCTGAGCAAAAAAAGAGAATTAAATTGTGTTATATACTAGTACAAATTCCCAATAGTGAGTGTGATCATGATGTGTATATACAATATACCAATAAAGACAAAATTTTTTTTAAACTGAGGTAAAATAGAAAAGTACAGATGCAGATATAAACATATAGATATATATATGTGTGTGTGTGCTTTATACATACAAAAACACATATGAACACACAAAAAAGAAAAAATCCAATGCAAGAAGTTAAAACATTTAAGGACCAGGGATTTACTCAAGGGGTACCACACCCACCTTGGAAGTATAAGGGCCCAAATTCAATTCCTGGTGTTTTAAAAAAAAAAAAAATTGGGACCAGATATTTAGCTCAGTGGTTCCGGCTCCTGCCTCACAAGTGCAAGGTCCTGAGCTTAATCCCCAGTAACCACATACAATCCTGGGCGTGGTGACTCACGCCCACCAGCAATCAATACCACATACCACAGTGCCAGGCGTGGTGGCTCACGCCTGTCATCCTGGCGCTCAGGAGGCAGAAGCAGAGGCAGGAGGATTGCTGAGTTCGAGGCTTGCCTGGGTTACATAGTGAGTTAGGGCCAGCCTGAACTACACAGCGAGACACTGTCTCAAAAAAATTAAATAAATAAAAAATAAATAAATCACAGATAAATGAAATGTCATTATGTATAAAAAGCCAAACTTTTATAATTATAATAAAATATAGAGACTATCTTTAGGCGCTTGTGATAAATAAGAGCCCCCAAAAGGAAAAATCATAAAGAAGTAATTAATGAATTTGAATACATTAAGATTAAAACTTCTGAATTCCAAAGGACAGCCGAACACCCAGAAAACAAACTGAAAGGAAATATTTGCTAGTGATATCAGTACAGACCATGTAAAGAATTCCTAAAATTATTAAAATAAGGATGTGGCACATGCCTGTAATCTTAGTAGTGGGGAGTCTGAGACAGGAGCATCACTGTGAATTTAAACTACACAGTGAGTTCAAGGCCAGCCTGAACTGTATAGTGAAATTCTATCTTAAAAAAAAAAAAGACACATATACCACCAGTGCAGGTAGCCAAAATATGCAGATCTATAACTCATAAATGAGGGCATTATAATGTTCCCAATATTTAATCCAATACAAATTTAAAACTACAAGATCTCATCAAGTAAGTTTATAATATCAACTGTCAGAGAAAATATAAGGAAACAGTGACCTCACACAATCTGGGACAATATAAGTTGATATAATAATTTCGAAGAAAAATTTAATGATGAATGACTCAACAATTCTATTCTTAGTTAAATGTCTTCCAGGGCTGGAGATTTAGCTCAGTGGTTCCAGCATCTGCCTCCCAAGCACAGGGTCCTAAGTTTGATCCCCATAACCACATACAATGCTGGGTGTGGTGACTCACACCCACCAGTAATCAATACCACATACCACAGTGCCAGGCATGGTGGCTCACGCCTGTCATCCCAGCACTCGGGAGGCAGAGGCAGGAGGATTGCTGAGTTCGAGGTTTGCCTGGGCTACATAGTGAGCTCAGAGCCAGCCTAAACTATAAAGCGAGACCCTGTCTCAAAAAATAATAATAATAAAGAATAATAAAAAAATAAAAAAGTCTTCCAAACTCATCACACATCATTCTACATAAAAAGAAAACTAACACAAACAGTTTTATTAGTGTGTTTTATCAAACCTTCCCCCCACCTAAAGTTTATATTACCTAAACTTTCAGTCAACTTGGGGAACAGGCAAGGGCAAAATTATTGCATTCATTTTATACAATAATTGTGCTATCAAAATAAGGGTAACCTTGGTATCAAACCCATAATTTCTCACATATATTCTCAAGGAGAATTGCACAAAAATATCCCCTGCTCTTTTACTTAAAGCATACCCACCAAATGAAAATGCCCACCAGAAAGAAAACATGCAGTGGGGAATATTCACAGGACAGATGAACTACTATACAGCAGTTAAAATGAACCAACCAGTAGTCTATGCCCCACGCAGAAGCACAGCAACAAGACAAAATGAGTGAAAGCACAAAAGAGATAATGTGAGGCTTTGTCTGACATTTCTGCGTAAAGCAACAGATGGCTACGCGTTCTGTAGAGAGAGAAGAATCTGGCTGTATAGACACCATACCAGTTCATATTAGTAGAACAGAGAAGAGAATTAAATGGAGGTGCAGTATAAGAAGACTTTAGTTTGGCTTGAGAAAAAAAAAATGAAAGTCTGAAGCAAAACCCAGTTCCTTCTGACACCCGCACAAGGGCCCCGCTCAGGTCATCCCAGGACACCAGTGCAAGGGTAGTGTTTTCTTTCACCAAACTGGAGTCTTCTGCACACATTTCACCACTGCTACATCAGCCAGCATTTCACAATAGACCTAAAGTAGTTTAAGCTCCCAACATTCTACATCCTAAGACCAAAAGTCTATAGGCTACTTCCTGCCCTCTGGCAGCCGTAGAATTCCTCTGCGATCACCTGGGACACCGACAAACAAGCATCCCTAGCTTTCTACTTCCCTCTCAGGATCTGCTTTTGTCTTCCAAAACCTGACCACATGCAAAATTTAGTAGGCCCCCGCATTGCTTGACAGGTTTTCGCTCCTCCCATGGAAAATCCCCTCCGGGCAGCAAAGCACACAGCTGAGCGCAGTCCCGGGAGTCCTACCTGCCTCCGAGGCTTGCGGAGAGGCACCTTCCTTCCCTGAGCGTCCAGTTCAGCCTCTGTACACAGCACCTGCCAGGAACAGGGCTCTGAGTAGGAAGATTGCCCTGCACGGCAAGCGTACTCTGTGTTGGTCCCAGTGTTCGCTCTTCAGTTCTGTCTGCTCCCCCAACAACCGGCGAGGTAGACTTTTCCTTTCTCCGTGTGACATCTGGAGAAAAGCAAGCAGAGGAAGCTAACAACTCTTGGGTAAAGTCACACAGCTAACACGCAGCTCCAGGCTGGTTTCTGGGGGGTCTTGCACCACCTTGCCACGCCGCCCTCCCCCGAGAGCGGGACGCGAGGGCCCTCGGCTAGCGCTTCCCAGAGCAGCCGGGACGCAGTGAGGTGCAGCTCAGAGCCACTCCGGGTCCTGCAGCAGGAAACACGAGCTCCGCACGAGGGGCTGGCCCGGGCTGAGCGGACTGCAGTGCGAGCAAACGCAAGAGAGCCTCCTGCTCCCGACAGCAAGTGCGGAAGAGGCCGAGAGCTGCAGGAGTTCCTCACAGTGCCTCTGCTTCCACAGGCCGCTCCGGAGCTGCCCCGTAGGAGCGCCGCATCCTGGCGGGAGCACCTGCCTGAAACTGCTCTAGCCCACTACTTATTCCCAAACCTGGTGACAAAGGCAAGTTCTTCGTAGTGCTTTCTTATGGGTCAGCTCCTCCGCCTCCTGTTCAGACCCCGTAGTTTCATTGAATTGTAGCTTTGCTTTGTGTTACATCAATAAATGGCAAGATTATTTAAACACATGTTGCTTCTCTCTAAAGGTAACAAACCTGGGGAAGGAATCAAACTTGTAGAATCCAGGGTCAACTTTGCTGTTTCTGTAAGCTGAAGAAAGAGTCCCTGGAAATTCTCCCTAAACTAACTGATCAGCAGCAGAGGATGCTTACATCATATAGAGTGTGCCTATATAAATGAGTATTACCTGATCAATAAAAATCACATCTGAAGAGTTTCATGACACAGAAATGTGGTATCACCTAATGTTAGGTGGAAAACCCCATGTATTAGCTTTCTGTCCTGTCAGAGCGCCTGAGGTAAACAACTTATAGAGAGGAAAGCTTTATTTTGCTTCATGGTCTCAGATGTTCTGGGCTATATTGTTTTTAAGATTGTGATAAAATGGAACACCATGCCAGGAAGCACAGAATAGAAGAAAACAGTTTCCCTCATGCCAGCCAGGAAGAAAAAAAAAAGGATAAGAAGAAAGAGACCACATCCTAATGATACCCTAAGCACATGGCTTTGGGGATCTTTAAGAAGCACACCTAACAGTGGGACCCATAATTGCACACAAAATGCAATCTTAGCTATTGAGAAGGGGAGCACAGAAGAAAGACTAGAAGGAAGTTAAATGTTAGTCTGAATGGTAAGACCCTGATTTTTCCTCCTTTGGACTTTTCTGTGTTTTTATCTTTTCTACAATAAGCACTTACAATTATGATGCCAGAAAAATAAATTTTAAAATATTTCCTTCCCTGATGCCTACTGAATCTGGCTGCTCTTATCTGCAAACACCCATCAAAGTCACCGTAATATTCAAAAGCTAAGGCCACTGATTGGAATGAGTTATTGTAAGCCTCAGTGTCCTCTTTGTACAAATAGGAATAGCCATGTCTACTTCACCCAGCTATCACAAGGACCACATGGTGGAGTGAGTATTAGTCAGTTGGAAAAATGTATCTGACCACTGCAACTTAGAGGAGAAAGGTATTTGGTTCACTGTTTTATGGCTTTCAGTCCATGGTCATCTGGCTCCGAAGTAGAAGTAGCATGGTAGGAGGGTGTGGCAGAAGAAAACTGTTCAACTCATGACAAACAGGGAGTAGAAAGAGGGAGGGAAAAAAGGAAAAAACTGGTGAGTGGGAGATTAGGGCATGGCAGGTTGGCTAGAAAACGGGGTGTAACATGTCAATCATGAAGATCCAAACCAGAGGCTGAAAGCTGGATGTAACCTGATCCAGAATGGAGACTGATCAACAAGACCTGATGTGTCAGTCACAGCCACAACACACAGGAAGAGAAACTGCCAACAGATCAGACCTGGGAGGTTATAAAAGACAGCAGCGTTTGACTTCATGGCCACTGTGATCCTGTGTCACTGCCCTCCTGTTTCTGCAGTGATGCGTCCTGCTCGCAGGATGCTTCTCTTCTTGCTTTTCTCTTTTCTGTACTCTTTCCTTTCTTCTTTTACCTCTTTTTCTTCCCTTTTTTCTTATACTTTAATAAACGTTGCATTTACCTATTTATCAAGTATTCTGGCCAATCCTTTGGGAGGGACAGAAAAAGCTTGGAATCACTGAGCCACCCAGTGTCGCTCCCTCAGTGACCAACCCCTTCCAGTCAGGGCCCACCTCTTAACAGGCCCATTCAGTACTGAACGCTTCAATGGGGGAATCTGCTGAAGAGTACAGAACCCCCATCATCCACTTGTCCTTGCAGTAGAGGTGGAGGGCACGGATTGAGAGCTCATTATCTTCCTCTTCCTCCTTCTTACAGCAAACCTCCACCTGTCAACTCTCTCCTCTCTCCTCTCTCATTCCCTCTGTCAGATGGTATCGAAAGTGCAGAACTGGCCTCGAAGTGCAGCCCAGCACTCTACGACTCCTTTGCCCTGTTAGCTCTCCTCTAGGCCCACGCGGCTGCAGAACACAGAACATGACCTTTCAAGGGGCTGTAGGGCCCTCACCGGTTCTGTGCCCTCCCTCTGTCCCATCTCTTCTGCCCTCCCTGGCCCCTGAAGCCCCCTCTGGTGGCAGTGACCACCCACAGGACTCCAAACAGCTACCACCTTCTACATCCTCCTCTGCCTGATAAGCTCCTGCCTTAGCACTGCCTAGTAAACTTCTACTTAATCTTTAAAACAAGACCCAAATAGTTCTTTCTTTGTTGCTTCTCTGCTGTGAGAGTCTTCCCTGCCTTCCAGGAGCCCTTTCTCTGCCCAAGGTAACTCAATTATCACTGTTATATTGTGCTGTCAACTTCTACCCCTCTCGGCCTCTCTGCTCCTAGAAGATCACTTCCTGGAGAGTTTACAGTCACAGTTTAGTTCCCTGTCTGCAGCCTCCCTGCTACATAGGAGAGGCCCAATGAATAGACTTTAAACGCATGTGTTGAACTGCAAATACAAAGAACATTCTTTTCTTTGCTTTTTTTTTTTTTTTTTTTGAGAGACAGTCTTGCTTTGTAGTTCAGGCTGGCTCTGAGCTCACTTTGTAGCCCAGGCAAGCCTCAAACTCAGCAGTCCTCCTGCCTCTGCCTCCCAAGTGCTGGGATGACAGGCGTGAGCCACCACGCCTGGCACTATGGTATGTGTTACTGACTGCTGGTGGGCGTGAGTCACCACGCCCACTATTGTTATATGTGGTTACCGGGGATTGAACCAGGGACCTTGCGCTTGCTAGGCAGGCGCTGGAACCACTGAGCTAAATCACCAATCTCATACTTATGCTCCACGTAAGAAGCAAAGCCTATTCCCTTCCTACAGCTAGTAGCCTGGTAGAAGCAAGGTGGGAAGGGACCGTGAGATTCTGTAAGTCCAGTGCTTCAAATGTTTGTGTCTCTTCCAAAATTCTTGCTGAAGAATGATCTCCAGGGCAGTAGCACCAAGAGTTGGGGCTGAGGAGATGATCGGTTCACGGGGAAAGGAATGAAGGCCTCACACTGCTTCTACCCTCTGTCCCTCCTGTTGTGTGAGGACCCCCGAGCAGCAAGACCCACCCTGCAAGCAGAGAGCAGCCCTCCTGAGGCCCTGCAGTGGCCCACACTGTGGGCTTCCCAACCTGTGTAGCTGTGAGAAATAAATGTCTACTGTTCATAATTTACCGTGTGCGGCTTCCTGTTACAGCAAGATGCTAAGGTTACATTATGTGTTTTAACATGTTATGTTAAAATCATTCCTTAAGATACCCAGTCCTTATGTGTTTGCTGAAAGTCAATGTTCAGTTTGGTCCTATGTGAATTTTTTTTTTTTAAGACAGGGTCTTGCTTTGTAGTTCAGGCTGGCTCTGAGCTCACTATATAGCCCAGGCAAACCTCAAACTCAGCAATCTGCCTGTCTCTGCCTCCCAAGTGCTGGGATTATAGGCGTGAGCCACCACACCCAGCATTGTGGGGGTTGGTACTGACTGCTAGTGGGCATGAGTCACCATGCCCAAGATAATATTGTATGTGGTTACCAGGATCGAACCAGGGACCTTGCGCTTGCTAGGCAGGCAGCGGAACCACTGAGCTAAATCTCCAGCCCCTATGTGAAATTTTTTAAAACACAAGTTTTTGAGCATCCACCACTGGCTATTCCCTCAGGGGCATGCGTGGTATCCGACGCCATGCTGTGTACCTGGAAGGAGCCAAGGTCATCCTTGAGAAGAGAGGGCGAAAGTGCTGCAGCCAGAAGTCAGTCTCAGGGAGGACACAGGGGTGAAGAGGAGCCTGGGAAGCCAGCAGCACAGCTATCTCCAGGAGAGAAGCTAGGACCAAGAGCAAGAGCTGCAGCCTCCAGTCCTAGACTCCCTGAGCCTACAGCATGAGGCGCAGCAGGGAGGTCAAGGACAGAGAGGACAAGGGTGAGAAGGGACAGTAAGACAAGTTCCTTAAGGACAGGCTGGCTACGAAGAAGCAGGGGCCATTTCTGTCACTCTCTTTATAGCTCAGTAAGCACTTTTGCATTATTATGCTTTTATAACTGACTGCACTGAGGCTCAAACGGGCCTGCAGAGGGCCTGAAACCACAGTCGATATGTTTCTCCCCATCCCTAAGGGGACAGAGAAAGAGAAGCAATCCTCTGCCCCTGCACTGCCAACAGCAGCTCCCTGGGAGTTAGGAAGTGCCACTACATCAGTATTCCGGCCCCAGAGCCCCTCCAAATGCCCATGTAAACATTCATTTACATTTAGATTGTACTTCCCTGGGTTCCAGCTCTTTCCCTGAAAACTCAAGCTATGCAATTATCAAGAAAACCAACATGTCATTTCTGAGCCTTTTGGGGGAGGAAACATTTCCTCTCCCCAAGAAACTCCTCTGTTCAGCATGGAACAGCTCCAGGTGGTCCTGTCCGGGTAGATTTCCTCAGCATTCCAGCACACTTGAGGACAAAATTTTACATATTCGTGCTTTTCATTAAGGAAAGATGAAGGCTGAAGAAGCCAGTAAGCAAACCGTTGCGTTCCTGTTGAAGGGTAGAGAAGGAAGAGATGTAAAGAAAAACTTTGGAGAGGAAAAGCTTTGGAAAAACTGTGTGCAGAGTGGAAAGAGCTCTACTCTGGAATTAGAAAGGTAGTTCTAATCCCAGCCCGATGACTTCCTGTGTTCTGACCTTTGGTTCATCTCTACATCTGCATGCAGTGGGCCGGAGAGTTTCAAAGAACTAGGTGATACGTGCCTTGTAAGGCCATCTGGATGAGCAAATCAAGAACATAGATGAACATCTTGGTGCAAAGTAGACATTTAGCAAATGTGTTTCCTTCTTTGTGAAGGGTGGAAATGGCAATTGGAAAAAAAATCAAGAACCGAGCATGTTTTGGGAGTTGGGGACCAAGCTATAACCCAAACCAGACAGCATGAACCACAAAAGATAACGCTCACTAATTCAGTGCTCGGGAAATTCCCCTCCTTGGTCTGGTACTGGGGTTCCTTCATTGGAAGGCCCAGGGCTGAGCTTAAGGTCATATGAAAGGAAGGGAAGTATGTTTTTGCCTAGCAGATGATTAACACAGACAATAGGTCGTGTTGTGGGGATAAACTAAATTTATTTTTTCTGAGTTATCCATAAGGTTTCCCTTCCCTGCTTACTAAAATCCAAACCTAGTCAGTGGAAGAAAATAGAAAGGAGAGGAGAAGAAAGGAGAGAAGAGGAAGGGGAGGAGAGGAATGGAGAAGAAAAAAGAAAAGAAAGGAAAGGAAATAAGAACAAACATTCCAAAGTCTGCATACACATAAGTCACAGCTCCCACACCAGAGCATGTCTTGGTGTCAAAGACCCCGTACTGCAACTTCAGCACACAGCAAAGCTGAGACTAATTTCTTGGGGGTCGCATGTGGCTAAGACATACACCATCTCCAGCAGATGTTAACCCAGTTATTTTCAGTGGTCTTCAGCCAACATCTCCAATAGCGTCTGGTGGTCCAAGATGCTTTCTGAGCACCCCCTTCTTGTCCAGCCCATCTTTCTCTGATAGGACGATGATGGCTTCATCTCCCTAGATATTTTGGAAGTGGGGCATATGAAGAAATTGGGACACAGAGAAGAACTTGGTCCAAGAAGCATGAAAAGCTGGTCTTAGGAGTATTCTCCTTTGATGCGGTTTTAAACTCGCCGTATCTCGGGACCTCCATTTCCTCATTAGTAGAGGGAAGATATTAGCCTGTAGCTCACAACAAATATCTGGGTCACAAGTATTAAGGGCTTACACTTTCCACAGCCCCAACGTATATTCACATCCATTTTTCTTTTCAGATCCTCACAATATCAGTGAAAGAGAGACCGGGAGAATGGCAGTTTCTCCCCCATCACAGCTGAGGCATCTGAAATTCAGAGAATTTCAGAGGCTTCTCAAGAGCCAGTCAGGAGTAGAACTGGCCTCCAGCCCACTGCCCACTCCACTCCAGCCCACTGCCAATTTCTGCTATAAAAATGCAATTGATTGTAAATTATTCATAAAATATGGTGTTTCTTTTTATATAATTTTATTGTTTCCCATTTTATCCAAAGTATTGCATATTCATCATAGAAAATTTAGTAAGAACAAATAAGTAAGAAGAAGAAAATCATGATTACCCATAGCGCCACCAAAAAATAATGTTACTGAACGGAAAGAGACATGGACAATGGAGCACTGTGTCCATCGCCTCAGGTACGGTCCTGAGAGTGTCAGAAGGCTGACAAGACTTCAAGAATGACAGCGCGTGGTGACAGGGACAGTGCATTTGAGGAGAGGGCCGGAGAGCAGCTCTGTCTGCAGTTAAAGGGAGAAGGAGAGACAAAGAGTTGGGTGCTGGAGAAGGAGCCTGTGAAGAGGAAGCCAGTGGCTGTTCTAGGAGGGAAGAGGGGAGCTGGTGCTGGTGCTGGAGCAACACCACAAGAGGTAGGCTGGGGAGAGGGTGGGATGCCAAGCGGTCTGTCCTCATCATCAGGCTGGACGGCGGAGAGCGTGGGCACAGACTGGATCGGGGAGCATGTGGTGGCGGGTTTTTGCAAGCCCTTTGCTGATTCCTTCTTTAGATTTTGTTTTTCCACTGAAATAGGAAGGGAGGTCTGAATAAAGGAATGAAGACAAAGTTTGAGAAGTCTGGGGAAGAACAGTTGTCTCAGAGAACAAGTGAGAAACTCACCCTGGGGTGTGTGTGTTGTGTGTGTGTGTGAGCATGCGCGCACACATGCATGTACGCATACGGTTGTGTATGTGCTGGGGATCAAACCCAGGCTTCATGCATGCTAGCTAAGTACTGTGCCACTGAGCTACGCCTCCAGCACCATGGGGGGTCCTGGAAACTTTCCACTTGGAGGTGAGATTTTCTCTAGATGCAAAGGCAGAGCCCTGGGGAGGATCAAGAATAGGTTTAATCGGGCCTACACTTCATCAGGCCTGAATAAAGTGGAACAACAGACACAAAGGAATTGAAATGGCGAGAAGACGGGAAAGTTCAGGAGAGACAGAATTCATGCGAGTCCTTCCCAATAGGTGATGAGCTGGCGAAGGCAGCGTAGCAAGGGCTTAAGCTGGAAGAGAGAGGGAGGAGGCAGCGATGGAAGTTTGGACTGGATGTCACGGAGACACCGTGGCTCTTAGTAACAACAAGGTCTAAGATTTGACCTTAGAAGTAAATGGCTGAATTAGAGCATGAAAGAACCATTAGCAAGAAGGGTTCAAGGAGCTGAAAAGCAAAAGAATAGAAACATCATGTGTAACTGTAACAAAACTGCTGAGAATTAAGAGTAGAATTGGAACACATAAACGGAGACATAACTAAAATTGTGCACAAAATGTGACAAAGACCCCAAGACAAGTAGATGGTTTCCCACTACACTAAACACAGACGTTGGAAAGACTGGAAATATCACTAGTTATTTGGGTTTTAGAACTCAGACAATTAAAGCACTTACAGTGTGGTGTTAATTTGAAGCTATTTTTTTAAAAAAATCAAGATTTTTTTTTCCTGGATGTATAAGAAAGTAAATAAACAGACAAAAATGTAGAATTTTATAGTACATACATTCCCAGCCTCCTCTGCTGGGGAATTCTATTATTTCAACATGTAGATCTTTCACTAAAGAGTGTCAAGTTTTCTTCCTGTAGACGTTTAACTACTCAGATTGCCCAGAACTAGTAAAAAGCTTTGTTTTAGATTCTGTTAAGGGTGAGCTGAGGTCAAAGAGATCAGCTCATTTGAGCTGATCTCTAGCGGGTTGTCTCTCGGGGGCTTTAACAAGAAGCCCAAGGTGTTCACCCAGCCCTTCTACGTCTCAGTTGGATTCAGCACCTATTTTTCTTGTGCTCAGCACTTGCTGAAAGTTCTGCTCAGCTTCTGCTGTGATCTGTCACTTTTCCTCTGGGATCCTGCAATCTATGCTGCATGTGCATAATTCAGGAATATGGGAAAGAACTGAGAGACGCTTGTCTGCACATTTGATGGTCCTCACTGTCGGGCACAGCCTGCTTGACTACTGGTACTTTGTATGGTTATGAAGAATGTAGATTTCTCTTGAGCTCCCTCACTCTATATCATGAAAACCTGCACGTGTTTGCTACAGAAAACCCTTATGATGCGGCTTCACCCAGTACTGCTGCCTGCTGTCTAGGGTCAGATCGCCTTCAACTCTGACAACTAGGTATCACCTTCTAGTGCCTTTAGTGGCTGCACATATTTACTGTCCATGGTTTCTTTCAATGGGAAGGATAGTCCTACAAAAACTACTTCATCCCTATTACAAATCCAAGCTCTCCACCATAAAACAAGAGCTATAGCTTGTTCCTTCTCTATTAAAACCCCCACAGAAGAGAGAGAGGGCTCACAGTGGCTCTACATGGTCCAGCCCCTCTGTAGCAGGAAAGATGATCTGGTTCAGAGGCAATGCTTCTTCAACTGAAACATGAGCAAATATGAGGGCCACGTGACAAAAGCAGTCACTGAAGATGATGTACAAACAGGTAAGGACCTGAGAGGTAGCGTTTCTGGAAGCAGCAAGGCGCTTCTGCAGGAGGAAAAGAAGGTGTAAAAGGACCAGGTGAGAGGAGGGTTAGATCAGCAACTCTCCGTTCTTCCTGTGCAACGCCACCACTGAGTTCTTGCTGAAAGGCGGGTCTCTCTGACGGCCTGACGCACAACTCTTTTGAGAACTCCAAGCCCAGAGAGGCTGACAGCATCAGCTCTTGTGGCCCTTCCTGTGAGGTAAGGAGTTAGGGTTTCAGTGTCTAAAAGACAAGGAATCACTGGAGCTTTTCCTCCAGAGTGGAAAAAGCGCATCTCCATGGCTGAACGCATCTCAAGGCAGCATTTCACTCCCCTTAGCCTCACCAAAAAGATTTCTAACATTCCAGGAAAGTCCAACCCTCCTTTGTACCGTTAATAGATATTCAAGACAGTATCTAGCACACAGTAGGTTCTCGGCAAATACCAAATACATGCACAAACACACAATCAGTTAAGTAAAAGTGAATGTAGTTTACATAATTAACTGTAACCTCAACGTAACTTCACACTTAATATCTCTCTCACTCTCTCTTAAAAGGCCTTATTTATTACTTTTAAAGTTCCTTTTCAAACTCCAGTCCCATTCAGAAAGCCTTTGGATTGTTCACCAAATTTATAGGAAAGACAGTCTTGGGCCATCTGGTGCCTATTTAATTTTTAACCACCTCTCCCTTGAAATATTTCTTTCTTCATTCTTATTTTGTCCTAAAAACTTGGCTAAGAGCTAAACTGCACCATCTGTGACTTCCAGTAAATACAACTGTTGCTAATGAAATTACCCAGTTTCATCATTTTGATTTAAATGCCGTGCCTGTTTTTCCTCTGACCTTTTGCTGCTTGCCATCAAACTCCAGCTTTTGTGAATTTAGATACACACGTCCATGTAGGTCAGTCTTGAGGAATAAATCTTCTCTGTGAAGTACAAGAGCCGCAGCCAAGCTCGCTCAGCAGGCTGACAGGGCGGCGGGGGCCAGGGCTGCACAGGGAAATATAGATGGCACTTGTGCCCGGCCGCTCAATGTGTGCAGGGCCCCGGGGCAGACCCCCGCCATGTGACCAAGTGGCCGCTCGGTCTGGCTGTCCGGCCTCCCATTTGTTAGGATGCTGGTGATATTAATGAGTTGGGGTGTAGGAGCCGGTTCTTTGGCCTTTGGTGTCTCTCCCTCCCTGCCCACGATTGCTTGACCTGATTGAAGAAAAAGAAAGTTCAGAGACTCCAAACTTTGCCCAAGTAGGGAGAAGACCTTCCAGAAAAGGAACAGCCTTAGAAGCCAGCCCCTCTCTCTGCCATAGATCGCTTTTCCATGGAGGACGGACTCTCATCTTTGTCAGTGGTTTCCACAAGAGGAGGAGTAGAAACGGAGTCAGTGCTCATCCGGGGCGGTCGTTCTGGGACCCGGATGCCGTCGGCCCGGTTGTTTACTATGTGAGCTGCTCAGAGCTCTATGGGTAGGACTGATTACCGTGATGACCGCTGACTAAATCGTTACTGCCTCACTGGCACCACGCTAAGTCTTGTACCTAGTGTAGTCGTTTAATTCGCATGGTGATCCCAGAGCTGGGAGCTGTCACTGCTCCAACAAGCCAGCCGAGGAACTGAGCCTTACAGGGGTGAAGAACACGCCTGGGTCCCACAGTTTCTGACTCAGCCACTTAACCTCATGTGCCAGATACTGTGCTGGGAACTGGGGACACAAAAATGAAAGAGACACAGTCCTCACCCACTATCTGAGGGAGCGAGGCATAAAAACGGAAATACAGCATCTGAGGGAGGCTACAATGGAGTAAGAGAAATATTCCTAGGTCGCAGGAAGAAGAGACTCTGTCCAGGAAAAGCCAAGGAAAGGTTCACGGCAGAGGAGACCCCAGATCTAGGTCTGAAGGAAGAACGGGGTTTCCAGTCCAGGGATGAAAGGAGCCGTGGTGAAGCCTGAGAGGAAGGGACAGCGTGCCCGAGGGAGCAAAAGAGCATGGGAAGCGGGCAAAAAGAAGAAAGGGTTGGGGGGGAGGGACATCCTCCCTGCCCAGGCTGAGGGGCTACGATCGGGAGAGGGGAGTCAACCTCCGAACTGGGCTTCAGGACTTTCTCCACTGAATTAAAAGATTCCTCCATTAGAAGGGGCAGTGGGTACTGTAACGAGAACGAGGACCCCCAACTGGGAAGGGCTCATGGGTACAGAAAGTGAGATCTTCCTAGTAATGCTGCAGTAGTCATTCCACAAATATGGGAATGTTTCCCCAAGGTGCTTATGGGAACCCCTCTCTCTTCTAACCTCCAAAACCGGGCCGGTGCCATCTTGGCCTCACAACGCCTCACCTTCCATTCATCGCCTATACCATGGAAGAGGCTCTTTGCCCCACTGAGGTCCCCAAAACCAAAGCTCAAAAGGGCAAGAGAACCCACAACTAGCTAAACATCGAGGCCCACTCTTAACCCTTTCTGACACTGGAGAGGATGACGACGATTGCTAAAACTTCACTTCCCAAGAGGCCCTGGGACGAGCACATGGTGCACGGACAGTCATGTGACCAGTCCTTCCGGGTCATCCCAGCAGGTCAAGAGGAAAGAGGATCCTCATGCGCAGGCCCTTCCCTGTGTCCTTTGCCTCGGTGTTCACAGCAAGACCCCATGAAGACCTGGAGACCAGCACCCAAGACACCAGGCCGCCTGCACGCATGAGCGCTCTGGATGTGAAAGCCGCGGTGCAGGTAGTGAGTAAATGAAGGAGGCAGACGGCGAGCTTTCTAGTCAAAGGGGTCAAGTTTGAAAACAACTTCATAAAAAAGTTTAATTTTCACACGAGAAAAATCAACAAGCCTTAAAACAAGTGTTTAAGAGTCAGCAGGGAATATGGTATTATTTTAGAGGACCCGAACTTTATTCTTAAATGCTTGGGGCTTTGTCCATTTCTAAAAACGTCGGAGGAGTATTTCTCAGAGCTCTTTCGGGGGCCAGGTAGGTTTCAGGCTGCGCACGGCTCCCACGGCGGCCTAGATACAGGAGTTGAGGAGATTTCAAGACGGAGCTCGAGCTCAAGAGGAAAAAGCACCTTCATCGACAGTCCAGCAAGAGCCAGGGTTGGGGAGCAGCAGGAGGGGCAGCTCCCACAGACTCCCCACCGTTGGAGCCACGTTGGGCAGCGTGGCCTTCGGAAGTTCGCAGACCTGGCTTGGGGCTCACTCAGCCTCCCGCCTCACTTAGACCTTGTGAACCCCGGGGTTCCCACCTGGTACTTTAAAAGCCATAACTATAAATGCTTCACGAAACATTTTTTTTTCTTTCCTTTTCTAAATGTAACTCCACATAAGAAGAGGCTGCCATTCTCCTTTAAGAGGAAAAATCATGCCGAGAAAAACCATTAACCACATCCATTCTGGACTCAACAGTCAACAGTTCAAGAAAGTAGCAGCCAAGAGTGGACAGGGCTTTAAGTCAGAAATCGTGGGCTGACCTGGTTCCCTCTCCCTCTCCCTCTCCCTCTCTCTCTCCCTCTCTCTCTCTCTCTCTCTCTCTCTCTCTCTCTCTCTCTCTCTCTCTCTCTCTCTGTGTTTTGTTTTTGTTTTTTTAGTACCAGGAGTCATCTTTGCACTTAGCTGTATCCTTCACTCTTTTTATTATTTTTTATTTTGAGATACGACCTCACTAAGTTGCCCAAGCCGTGCTCCAGTGTACAGGGCTCCTTCCTCAGCCTTCTGGAGCGCTGGGATTATAGGAATGTGTCACCACATCCAGCTGTGCCTCTGTGCTACTTTTAAAGCTTGCTCTACAACTATAAGCCCTGTAAGCTGAGCAAAGAAACTACAACTCCAGAGAAAGCTCCGATCAGAGAGTCTTTATCAGACAGAGGCTAGTGGACAAGTTTTTCTCAAAATAATGTCCTTCAGGCTTCCTTAAAAGTAACCCCTGTCTTGATGAGTTCTATGTGTGCTGTGACACAGTGAGCATGCCAGTTAAATTTTCTAAACATTAATTTCTTAATCTATAAAATGAGACAATTGAAATACATTAAAATAATTTTCCAATTGAAAGAGTATGCGAATTATTTTGATCATCTCCCCAACTTTCTTGTCACACTATCTTTAGAATAATAAAAATGATAGTGATAATATAATAAATGATTTAACTGCTGTTTGAAATGTTAATCTTCCCTTTTAGACTCAAATTAGTATTTTTATAAGGCCTTTGATTCCTTCTCTTACTCTATAAAATTTTTGTGATTTAATATTTTTTCTAATTGTAGTACTATGGACTTAATCTAGGGCCCTTGTACTGAGCTATATTCCCAGACAGCTTTTATTGTCACTTTGAGAGACAATCTCCTTGGTCACTAATGCCCAAGCTGGCCTTGAGCTTGCAATCCTCCTGTCTCAGCTTCCCAGAGGGCTGAAGTCATAGGCTTATTCCACAACATCGCTCTGATGGTTTTATTTTTGTAAGAATTTCTTCTTACAGAATGAACCAGCTGAGCACTGTGTGTGTGCTTTACCTGTGATAATAAACTTCTCACCCTGAAATATGTGTTTCTCGTGCTTCAAATTCCACCTTTCTTCTAACTCTAGAATCTGTCCCTCTAACATGCTATCTTTTCAGTTACACATTGTTGTGGCTTATATTTGGATTTCCCCCCAAAGCCTCATGTGGTCTTAGGTGGGGAGTTTTGAAGGTGACTGGAAAAGCATACATGAATACAGATGATTAAGGGTGTGATGCTGGGATTAATGGTGGGATACTGGGTTTAAGGGTGCCCCAGTTTGGGAACAGGTAGCACCAACCAGTAAGTTTGCAGCCTAAATGGAATATAAGGGACAAGAAGAAGACAAGCTGGTGCTGCTTGCTGCTTTGCTGTCTCCTACCTGGTTTCCATGAACTTTTTCTGTTCTGTGATACCCCTCTGCCCTAACATCCTGCCTTGGAGTCAGCTGACTATAGACAGAAACATTTACAAACTGTGAGCTAATATAAACCTTACCTGCCAGGCATGGTGGCTCACACCTATAATTCCAGCACTCGGGAAGCAGAAACAGGAGGATTGCTGAGTTCAAGGCTTGCCTGGGCTACATAGCGAGCTCAGGACCAACCTGAAGAACAAAGCGGGACCTTGTCTCAAAAATCAATCAATCGGGGGCCGGAGGGTTAGCTCAGTGGTTCCGGCGCCTGCCTCGCAAGCGCAAGGTCCTGAGTTCGATCCCCGGTAACCACATATTATGCTGGGTGTAGAGACATGCCCACCAACAATCAACACCACATACCACAGTGATGGACGTGGTGGCTCACGCCTGTAATCCCAGCACTCAGGAGTCAGAGACAGGAGGATTGCTGAGTTTGCGGCGGCTTGCCTGGGCACCATAGTGAGCTCAGGGCCAGCCTGAACTACAAAGTGAGACCCTGTCTCAAAAAAAAAAAACAACAATCAATCAATCAATCAATCAATCTTTGGGTGTTTCGTCTCAAGTAATTAAGACAAGCATGTTCCTAGGAGGGATGATAGTATCAGTCCCCAAACCTTAATGCATTTAAGCTTGTTAAAAGTTTACCAGAAGTTCTAAGCACTTTTAACAGCCTCAGGCCCCAAGGATGGTGAGAAGGAGCCAGAACCAGAATGGTAACCAGGCGGCTGCTGAGTCCCACATGACAAAATTGAAGGAAAGAAAAATCTCCCAAATTCCTTTACCATTTTTTTTTTTTTTTTTTTTTTTTTTTTTTTTTTAGACAAGGCCTCACTTTGTACTTCAGGCTGGCCCTGAGCTCACTATGTAGCCCAGGCAAGCCTCAAACTCAGCCTGCCTCTGCCTCTGCCTCCTAAGTGCTGGGATTACCGGGGAGAGCCAGCACCCCTG
Organism: Thryonomys swinderianus; assembly: GCA_004025085.1. Classification (NCBI taxonomy): domain Eukaryota; kingdom Metazoa; phylum Chordata; class Mammalia; order Rodentia; family Thryonomyidae; genus Thryonomys; species Thryonomys swinderianus. The sequence goes on from PVIC010030383.1 coordinate 19,697, forward strand.
GCATTGCGGTATGTGGTACTGATTGCTGGTGGGTGCGAGACACCATGCCTGGTATTGCTGTATGCAGTCACCAGGGATCGAACCAGGGACCTTGTGCTTGCTAGGCAGGCGCTGGAACCACTGAGCTAAATCTCTAGGCCGAGCTCCTTTCTATCAAATGCTAAAACTCCCACTTTCATAGAAGTTCACTGCTTAAAGATTTGTATTATAAATGCACTTTCTTTACAAGTAATAAAATCCTTATCACTTGGGCAGGTGCAATCCAAGGTGAGCTCAGGGATATTGTTTTTGCTGCTCCTCTATAATATATAGTGCTCTCTCACTCCCTAAACCTGCATTTCATGGTATCTGTACCCTCAAAAATTTCTCGTTTTCTCTTTTCATTGTTAACATGTCACTCTGAGGTCCAAAAATGGAATGAATGAGTGAATAAATTAGTGAATGGATAACTGTATCTCCATTATATGTATATACACACACACACATACAAAACAGTATCTCAGAGCCCCACATATCTTGTTTAAATTGCTCTTTCAGGAAGATTTATAACACTTTGCCTTACAAAGAAATTTTAAAAAGAGAGAGAAAATGAAATGAAACAGTGACTGTTGCCTAGCGCAATTACTCTGTCAAATACTCCCCTAGGGAAAGGAATTTGCTCGTATTGTGAAATAAATTATTACAGAAACCAGGCTCCTGCCGTAACTTTTCTTTATCCCCGGGCAGTATTTTCCCACTACTGCTCTCAAAATTCACTTTTGGTGATACACATATGGGAAGTTGAAAATAGTAGAAATGATATGTTTGAATTTTAAATACATTCCCATTTCTATAAATGGTAGCAGCTTCCCAAATTATCAGGGACCACACCAGCACCCTGAGGACGCCTGCCCGGAAGTCACCTGCTCGCCCTCCGCATCTTGCAGGGACAGAGCTCTTCCCTCACTGCCCTCCCACCCTCCGCAAAGCGGGGTTTCCTTCCTAGAAGCTCTCACACGCACAGAAAACCTGGAAGGGAGGAGAACCGCTGGGCCGCCGCAAAGGACCGTCGCGAGCTGAGTCCTTCTCCCAGAACCTACAACTAGCGCTCGCGGAGCACTTTTACGACCCACATTGCCAGCAGAGCCTGCCCGGTTCCTAATCAGCCACTCACCCCTCCTGAGTACCCAGTCGTCGGCCTCACGTTCAGTTAACTTCAACTCACTGGACAGATCTTCTCTTCACTCCAACCGTGTCGGGGATGCACAGAACCTGGCAACCCGTCATGGAAACCCACAGCGGCCCAACGCACTCTCCACACACCTCAGATCGGCAGCAGGAGGCCAGCGTACGTGAAATTCGTCGGGGAAGGGTTTGGCCAAGCTCCAGAGCAAAGCAGCCCAGGTGAAAAGGAGTCACCCTGGGGGAAAAACTCCAAAATGGACAGCGCCAATAAAGCGTAAGCGTGGGATGACGACAATGACAAAATGTTCTTCCGATCCGCCTTTCGTGTTTAGATCTTGAGGACCTTGCTGTTGACTAAGCCCAGGCCTCTTTCTGTGGCTTTCTTAAGCAGACGCTTCTGCCTCTTAGTGAAACAGTCACAACAAAACATAGCAATGCCTGATATTTACTGAGTCCTTACTTTGCACCAGGCTAAGGGCTTTGTATGCTTTAACTTGTTTAATTCATACCACCATGAAAAGTAAGGAACCTTCCTGACCCCAGTGGACGGGAATCGTACTGGGGTATGAAGTTCACGGCTATAACTTCGAGGAAGACGGCACAAGAAGCCCCCACAGAGCAGATGTCTGTACCACAGACACTGTCTTCCCAAAGGATTTTAAAATGCCAGCACACGCTGAACGCAATTAAGTGTCCTTGCTGGATAGTGTTGTGTGCCTGTCATGCTAACCTCTGGAGAATGAGGCAGGAGGACTGTAAACTCAAGCCCAACTTGAGCAATTTAGTAACTTAATGAGGCACTGTTTCAAAACAAAAAATTTAAGGAGGGACCAGAGATGTAGTTTAAGGCCAGGGACCTGATTCAATGCCAATACTCCTCAAAATCATAAATATTATTATCACTTCTTAAGCACAAATGACATGCCCTTCGGGTGTGTGGTAGATGCATTGTATGTGAATGAAAGTGTGATGTATTAGTGTATTGTATGCACTCTTTACTTTAGAATTTAGAAAGCAGAGAAAGAAACAAAAGATGTTTTAAAGATCGAAGAGGCAAAGGAAAATCACCCTCATGATCTAACCA
>PVIC010030384.1:0-21960 GCA_004025085.1 Thryonomys swinderianus
CACGCCTGTCATCCCAGCACTCGGGAGGCAAAGACAGGAGGATTGCTGAGTTCGCGGCGGCTTGCCTGGGCACCATAGTGAGCTCAGGGCCAGCCAGCCTGAACTACAAAGCGAGACCCTGTCTCCAAAAAGCAAAAAAAAAAAAAAAAATTATTTCATCCAAAATGGCTACAGATATATGTGACAAACAATAGATGTTCAATACATGTGTATTTCCTTCCTTCTTGTCATGATTTAAATTGTTAATTATATAATGTGTTTTAAAAACTCTAAACACTTTAAATGGTGTATTGAAAAGAACAAATAAGGGGCTGGAGATTTAGTTCAGTGGCATTGAACCTACCTTGCAATCATAAGTGCCTGAGTTTGAACCCCAATAGTACCAGAAACAAAAAAGACATTTTACTCTGTGTAAACAACGTGATTTCTCAGCTCTACCTCCTCATTAAGGGGCTCTTCCCTTGAAAAAGATACTTAATCATTTCTTATCCTTGGCAGACATTTTTCAAAAGTTTAGGTTTTCACTTTATAAAACAGAATTATAGGTTTAGAGAAATAAAATATAAATTAAAATATAAAGTTAAAATTAAAAATAAAATATAAACTAAAAATATACAAAAATAATATACTGATATGCCACTACATTAAAGAAGAGGTCTGTATGACTTTCCTGAGATAACAAGTTTCCTTACTGAATTTCAGTGACATGAAAAATACGGATAGACTGTGAGTACAAATCAAATGATATTGGCCAGACACCATTTCAAATAGTTGTGTTGTATAGATACTAACATCTTTTACTATGATGACAGTGGGATTATGCATTTAACATAATAATGGCTAAAAATGACCTGAAACCTTGAAGTGCACATGTGATCTCAATTGTCAAAGACTCCAGAAACCTGCCCTGGCCCTACTACTTACCATAGTGGCTTTTGCAAGTTATTTCAGAACCTCCAGTGTCTCACCTAAATTAACTCTGTCATGAAACATGGTTAGAAATGTTTTAACAAATGTTGGTAAGATATTCCTGTCACTTAGCAAACGTTGAAAATCAATTTCCTTCATAAATTTCCACTCTTAGATGCATTATACTAGTTTTTATGAATAAGAATGATTTTTCTGCAGTTAACACTCACAATTTTATTTTTGATGGTTATAATTCACACACTGTATAGGTAAGTCTGTGCATGATCTCATATGTTTTCCTTTATTGAGTTTATTGGTGCATTTTAGGAATACATTATAATCACAGTCATCATTGAGAATTTGTACCTATACATGATATATCTTGATTCTTATTTTTTCTCATTCCATTGCCCTCTCTTCAACCCCTGTACCCCCACATACATAAGCTTTCCTTTTACCATCAAATTTTTTCTTTCCCTTCTTTGTCCCCCCCATGCCCCTTCCCCTTTGAACATTTAGTTCCTATTTCACAATACCTATCATACATTCTGGACCTAGTTTTCACCTTCAGTTTTTCACACCAGAAAAATGATACACTATTTACACATGTGTGTCCTCTTTATTTCATTTATGAGGATGGCCTCAAGGTGCATCCATTTAACAAAAAGTGTCTGTAATTTGTTATATTTTATGGCTGTGTAATACTCCATTTTATTTTTTTAAAAACCCCATCTTCTTTATTAAGTCTTTACTTGATAGACATTTGGGCTATTTCCAAGATTTAGTTCTTAATAACTGTGCTGTTAAAACATCACTTTACATATGTCACTGCAGTATGATTCTTTTAATTCTTTCATGAATAGACCCCGCAGGAAAATATGAGGCTCAAATGGGACCTTTATTCCCAGGTTTGTGAAGAATCTCCACACTGATCTCCACAGTAGTTGCACCAGTCTACATTTCCACCAACAGTGGAGAAGCATTCCTTTCTCCCCACACCCACACTAGCATTTGTTATTAGTTGGTTTCTTGATAGCAGCCATTCTTTGCAGAGATGAAATTCCAGTGTTATTTTTACCTACATTTCTCAAGTGACCAGTGATGTAGAACATTTTTTCATGTTTCTTTGCTGCTTTTATTTTTTCATCTGGAAAATGTCTGTTCATTTCAGATGCCCATTTTTGAAATGGGTCTTTAAATTTTGGGGTCTGACTATTTTAAATCCTTTATATTTTCTAGACAATAGTCCTTTGTCTGAGGTACAGTTGGTAAAGTTTTGTTCCCAAATTGTAGATTTTCTTTTTGCTTGGTTGCTGGTTTCTCCTTCTGTTAGAAATTTTTTAATAAAAGAATATCCCAGTTGTTTATTCTGTCTACTAGTTCCTATGCTGCTGAGGTTTTATAAAGTCTTTCCCTGCACCAATATATCCAAGAGTTGTACCTAACCTATTTTCCAGAAAAGTTAGTGTTTCTGCTTTAATATTTAGGTTTTTAATCCACTTTGATTTCAGATTAGTGTATGCAAAAGAGAGAGGTCTAGCTTTGGCAGGTTGAAATCCAGTATTTCCAGCAACATTTATTAGAGGCTATTTTTCCTCTGTTGAGGGTGTTTGACTCCTTCATCAAAAATAAGGTAGTTTAGTATGTCTGGAGTTGTTTCCAATTCTTTGCCAGTATCATGCTTTTTATTAAGTGGCTTTGTAGTATACTTTCCAGTTGGGGATTCTGATACCCCCTGCCATGCCCTTGTTGCCTAAGATTCCTTCTGCTATTCTAGGGCTCTTGCATTTCCAGATGAATTTTTGAATTATCTTCTCTAACTCTGTGAGATATTTATTTCTTTTCTAAATAGCAAGGACAAAGTATTCAGTATAGGTGAGCAGTCACAGGGGAAACATGATACTCAGGAGCAAACCAAAAGGCTCAAAGGAGTAAGTGCCCCTGAACAAGATACTGGCTTTTTCCTCCAGAGCTGCAGATGTCTCTAAAGCCCTCCCCACAACAGCCCTAGCCATAGATAACTTGTGCATACACGCTGAATGACAATGTGAAAGTCATCCTTGAATAGCAGAAGAATCACATCCAGCGTATCACATATTTGGAGATCTCAAAGCTAAGAAAATTAGCTTGCACAGTACATGTAAAAGCAAATTAGAATCTACATTTAAGACACTAAACTTAGGACAGTTGCAAGAGGCAAAATTCTCTTTAAGTGAAAATTTTGTTTTGATCCAAGAAATTAAGTTGATAAAACCTGCACAGGGCAGGATGTGACTCATACCCTGATATGGACACAGATCAGCAGGTGACTTAAAACCAGAGAAGAAAACACACACACACACACACACACACACACACACACACACACACTCCCTGGACTACATTCAACATATTCTTAATGGATTAGAAGAAAGGACAAACTGCCATTAGAATCTAACTCACTGAGTAGGCCATGTTTCTGGAAGATGACCTTTATTTCTGAAAGATCAGGTAAACCAGTACGATATCAAACATTCAAGGAGAAAATGCCCCTAACTGAAGGTACCTGGTCCTATCTGGGGCAATGCCTCTTTCTGTATGCACTATGGGTTTTGATTCTAGATATTTCAATTTTCTTCTCTGAAGATGGTATTTAAAATGTTTCTCTAAGCTAGCTCTCTTCATTTAGAGGCTCAGTATAGTTAGTGGTGCTCCCAGAAGAGAAGCAGATACAAAAACTTTATCAATTTAATAGGAAGGATTATCTTACTGTTTCAATGTCCAATACCTTATTGTTCTTCTTTCTTTGTATCTTTAGAGCTTTTCTTCCCACACTGTTCCTCTTTTCCTCATTTTATACCATTAAGGAAATTATTTAACTGATAAGACTATTCCTTCCAGTTTATTTTTTAAAGACAGAGTATCCCCAAAGTGGAATCCCTGCCAGAAAAACAACTGCACACCTATCACAAAACCTCACTGCCTTCCCTTTCTCTTCCTCGGAGTAAGAAAACCCAGACATTTTCTGGCCCTAAACTGCCCTTGCCTGAGAAAGCATGAGCCTCTGAGACAAGGGAGGAAATGCTGTAGACAATACCAGAGGCTGCTCAGTCCACAGACGCTCGACTTAACACCACACCCATTGGTGGAATTCATTACCAGTAAACACACACTGCTCTCAGCACCATTATTTATTAAGATAAAAGAAAAATGTCATCTGTCTTGAACTCCAGCTCTGCTCCAAATATGATACACATAAAAGTACGGTGCCTTTGCTTTTTCTGAGCCATAAACTCCACAGGAAAGCCCAGCACTCTCTAAAACCTGCTCTTCTCCCATAACCAGAGCACAGCAGTTCTCTAGAATTCCCCAAGATGGGCAGCAATGTCAGACTTAACAGTGAAGTAAGGAGGCAGGGCCATGATGGTGAACCCCAATAAAACTGCTTAGGAATCTTGAAATTCTCTGTGAATTATTTACAAATGAGATCTTAGCATGTAGTCTTGTGATTAGAAAAGAAGGCCCAACAAAACAATGAAGATTGCTTAACATTTAACTGAGATAAAAATAATACAGAAAAGAATTATAAGGAAAAGGGGGCCTTAAGAGTACCAAACATATTCAAAATATCTCTTCCTCTCACCCCAGCCAGTTCTCTGGAAGTGAAGTTATTAACTCTGAGAACTTCCAGAAAACTCACAGGGTTTTTCTTTTTTGCCATGGTATCTGTCCACTCAGCCCAATAGCCACATGCTGGCCTGTCTCCAGCTCCCATCCAGTGATGCCTTAACCATGCAGGCCAACCTGTAGCTCACCATTGGAGTATACACTGGCTATAAAGATGTCCCTTTCTGTCAAACTGGAATGGCCCACTGCCTTATGTTTATAGTTATTTGAAAAAAAATTTGAAATCTGGAGACTATTCCTTACCTCACTTCTCTGGACTTCAGTTTTCTCATCTAAAAAATGGGCTAGACCTAGCCCATCTCAAATTGTTTTCAGATTTAGAAATACCTTAAATGAAATACTAGAGCAAATTTAGAAATATTAAGTATTTAATACAGAGTAATACCAATACTAATGGCATTAATAGAAAATCAGAAGTAAACAAGTCCACATTATAAAACAAGTACTAACTCCATAAACAGTTGTTCTGTGAAATATATATTTTCCAGTAAACTTCCTAAGACCTGGAAAAATTTTTAGTATTGGAGCCAGAGATTTAACTCAGTGGCACCTTGCCTGATACACAAGCACAAGGTCCTGAGATTTATTCCCAGTAATGGGAAAAAATTAATATTATACTCAAACCTTATAAACAGATGATGAAATAGTAGGATAGCCACGTCTAAGTTATGGAACTGATGAATGTAATAATGAAATAATTCACCAAAGACTCACCAGTTTTAGCACCTTAACTCTTTGGGAAAAGCCAGTTTGTCTGACTGTGCAGTGCACACTCTGTATTTCACCACACTATCTTCTCATATCAACATATGATAATACAGAAGAGCACAAAGGGCTTCTGTAAACATGAATCTGGACTCTCCTGTCCCCCTTCCTCGCTCTTGCTGTCCGTTTCCCTATCCCAAGATCGCCCGGAGACTCAGTAGAATGTGAAATGACAACAGATTTCACTCAAAAAATATATAAAGCTCATCTAAACCTTACTGCCATCAAAAGTGATTATCCTCCTTCCCTCATTAAAGTTCTCCTAAACTACCACAACGAGAAAGAGAGGCAATTTTGTTAAACTAATTCTTCCTCCTCAAGATTTGCTAGGTGACAATGCATCTAAGCATACTCACTTTGCTTTCAAAGAAAACATTTAGCCTCAGTAGCTACTATTGAAATTGGAGAAATGGTCTTGTTTTAAGTGCAAGAGATCAAACAGTATGTCAGATTTAATGCAGAACATCAACCTTCTAGGCTTCATACTCATCTACAAGTTAAATCCTTCCAAGACTCAGCCATCTTTTAATATGATCACTGTTCTCAACACTCTCCAAAGCTCATTCCTTCACTACCCAGAGATAAGCACACCCAAAGGGCAAGATCTAGTGCTCCACTGACTCTTCTGAAAGAAGACCAAAGCTTGTTCTCTGGCACACTTTAGTCAATACGTTGACTCATTTTACATTTACTTTTAAAATTTTTATTTTTTTGAAAAATAGATGCACATAGTAAAAAGAACCTACAAAAGAGTATAAAGTGAGAAAATTTTATAAGAAATGTCTTCATTCTCTGAAGGTAAACCCTCTATTTTCTTAAGTGACTACCATATATTTAGTATGAAGGAGCACATGGAAACAGGGCTTTTTAAAAACTGTGTATGGTTTAAAAGAAAAATATAAATCTTTTAACATGGCCTTTTCACTTAACAATATGTCTTACAGATCTTTACAGATCTGTTTATGGACACTATTTTGTCATTTCAGTTGTATATTATTTAGTTTTTCAGATACATCATAATTTATTCAACCATTGGGAAATGGCTGACAAATATTTACTTTGTTTTTGATATTTTCTTATCACACTGCTGCAGTTAACTGTCAATGTATGTTTGTGAATGTTTGGAAGTGTGTCTATAAAACAAAGAGCTCAAAAAATACTGTAGGATTTAAAAAATGCAGTTTCGATTTTTATACCTTCAATTTACTCTTCAAAGTGATCAGTGTACCTTGCCTCCAACACTGTATAAATTTAAGTATACTTCTGCATACTTTCACCACCACAGTATTTACCATGTACCATCCTTACTTTGGGGTGTGGTTCTTTTGGCTGGCTGCCCTGTATGCAAGTAAAAGACACAGAACAAGGTAGTGACCACAAATTTAAAATGAATTGACAGGTAACGAGCATTGTTAGTAACAAATTAGGGCATGAAGTAGATATGGTTAACTTTCATTTTATAAATATTTCAATAGTTAGACATTTATGTATCCTTTAAAAAGTGTCCTGGAAAGTTATTATTTATTCTAAAGTTACTGACAATTTCCAAATATCTTAGCAGTCCTTCTTTAAGTAATGTTTTTCAGGATCAGCAGCCCTTTTTATTTAACTTCTTCAATGGTAACAATGTTTTCTTGTTTGTTTATCTTTTTATGTGTGTAGCACAAAACGTGTATATTCCTTGTGTGGAGTTGGCACCTTGCATCACACATATGAATTCCTTTGCCCTTCCTTCCCTCCCACTCCGCCCATCTCTTAAACCTCTTTTTTTCTCTTGTGTACATGTTTGCAGTAGGAAATTGGATATACATTGAGACTGCAGTGTTAAGTAAAATAAATCTGATGCACGAGATTAAATATCACATCGTGTTACATACACACCCCAACTCCATGCTGCCATTTTCAGAATGGAGTCTTCTGACAGCCAAAGCCATTTCCAACCATATTATCTAGAACATGATCTCGCTTATCAAGAAAGAGGAAACATTTTTGGTTGAGAATGAAGTGCTTTACAAAATTATTGGAGAGAGAAATGTAGAAAAGGAAGAAGGGAAAGGGGAAAGGCTGAGAGAAAGGCAGGAAGGAGGGAAGAAAAGAAACAGAGTATGATAGAGAGACTAAAAGATGTTTCCAGTGAATAACTTAAATGTATTTTATATGTCAGGATGTGTGCAAAGTTTCTAGAGATCACAGTCCTATTTAGATATAGACCATTCTCATTTAGATGTAGACGCTGTGGTATGGTTGATTTAAGAGACTGATTAGTTTATAGCTACAACTCATGAAGACTGTGGTCATAAAACACCTCAATCTCTCTTGGAGGCAAACCGAAATCATTTGTTGTGTAAATAATGGTACATCAGGTTATCACTAAGACCACATCTGGCATAGGAAGGGTTATGCTCCACTCTGTACCCAAGTACGAGCACTTCTAGTCTTGCCAAATAAATAAGACTTCTAGTTGAACTAGAAAAATAGAAAATTTAGTTTCAGAAATGTAAAGAATATTAAATAAGAACTCACTGATTCGTAAAATGTTTTAAATGATGGAAATAAGCAAGCAAATATTTGTTTAGGGACATTTTCATTCACTGGAAAGAACGAAGGGGAGAAACAACTGTGGCGATCTTCCTTATGCCACCTGCCAGAATGTCCATACACAGGCTGCTCCTTCTCCAAAGACAGCTTTGGATCCCATGTCAGCTCCATCTGACTTAGCTGTCCTCCGTGTCGCTTTCCAGTGACACTCCCCAAACTGGCTCTTTCAGAAGCCCCTAATCTCCTACAATTTTCTGTTTTTTTCTGCATGTTCTGTCTCCTGTTTAGCTTCTTACTCCCTTAACATGTGAGATTGTGATTTTCCAGAAGTGGTTTTAAGTTAGACAAAGATGGATTCAAATCTGGCCTTAGATGTGCCCTCAGAAGATAAAATTGACTTCCCTAAGCTTTTCCAAATTAAAAACACAAATAAAATGAAACTGTTTAAGCTGCCCTAAAGTATTTATGTAATGTATGCTCATAAAGAAAACGTGGAAAACAATTATACAAGTTTATCAGTTTGATGCACTTATGTATGTCTATGATCTGTACATATGTTTTATGATGGGAGTAATACAATATTTATTTTCTCAAATTCACTTTGTTGTCCTTTGCATCATTTCCAGTAATGACTGAGTCCTTCTTACACATCACATGACCAAGAGCTGGGTAAAGGCGGAAGTCGTCCTCTCCAGTATTGTTTGCTGCCACTGCAGTTGAGCTGGAAGATTCTTCTACCTTCTTTTGGTTTTAAATCTTCACTCTACTTGCGTCCATTTCACCTATTTCTGTGCTCTAAAATGACAGAGAAATCTAAACCTTTCAAGATATGATACCCTTTAAAATATTAAAGATAATCATTGCTGTCTCTGGGACTCTTCTTCAGTCAAAATGGCTTCAGTTTTTGTTTGTCTCCTTTTCAATTTTCTCACCCCCATCACCTGTGGGACCGCGGCTGTCCCAGCAGCAGCCCTGGCCAGCTTTGGCCTCTAGCATCTCAAACCCTGTCCCATCTCTCTCCTCCCCCATGCAGACTAAGCTCTCCTCCCCTTCTTCTAGAAAACTATTATTTGTTATTATTTCACTTCCCAGCTTGGTTTACAATAAATATATACATTGTTTTCCTTTTTTTTAATTTTGGAACAACCCCTATCCCTGTCAACTCCATAAAATGACATCTCAAAACCTCCAACCCAGTTTAGTTGACTTTAGCTATTTCTTCTTTATATTTAATATGCAGTGTTTCTATCTCTAAAGCCTTTTCAAAGGCTTACAGAGAAATTAATTAAAATGTGTTGTGAAGTAAAAAATAAGCCCATAAGATAAAATATCATAACATAAAAAAACTGCTTTATTTTTACAACGTGTATGCGTACAGCATAGCTGTTAACATCCCTGATGTGGCTGGCACTCGGGTTAAATCTCAGTCCCTTATCAGCTCCTTGAATTCTCCACATCATGTTGATAATAATAACAGTCTGGTTCTTGCTAGGATTCTGTGAGTTACTATTAACACATATAAAATGACTAGATCACTCTCTTGCATTCAGCTGATACTATGGTTTGTTTTTGTTTTTGTTTTTTGATAGAGCGATGATAGTGACAAGGAGAAAATGAGAGAAATGCCAGAAGAATATGTGAGAAAATGTCATTATGATATAATTTTTATTTTTATTTTCTCTCTGATGCTTGCTTTTTTACCTCTGCTTCTAGGGATTGAACCTAGGGCCTCATGCAAGTCCTCTAACCTAGTTACTCAGTTCTTTATTCCCTTTTTAATTTTGAGACAGAGTCTAACTCAGTTCCCAAACTGGTCTCAAACTGCAGTCTTCCTGTCTTAGCCTCCCAAGGAATTGGTATTATAAACATGTCCACTGCTCCTGGAATAACTTTTATTTTCTTCATTTGCCTATAGTGACAATTTAATATTTTAATTTAAACACAATAAAGTTATTTTTAATTAAAAATAATAATATGGTTTTTTTCAAGCAAGAAATTAACAGATATACATTCCACTCTGGCCTTGAGAAAACCTTGATCTATGTGCTTGAGCAAATCACTTTTCATTTGCATGTGTTTACATTTTCTAGCCTATCAAATGAAAAGGAGGCATAAATACTGACAACAGGGTGATAATACCATTTAATACTTGACCCCTTGACACTTTACAAAGTGTTCCACATGTGATAGTGCCCTGCAAACACTCGTTATCACTGTGTGGAGTAACCAGACTTGACTTTCTGAACAGCTGGCTACTTGTGCAAAGTGTGCATACTGACTCTCACTCTGGCCTCTGTTTACCAGAAAGGTTTGAAGTCCTCACAGGTTTATGAGGGTAACTTCCACCTCCTCTAGTATCTTTTTTGCTGTCTGTGGAACAGTTTTGGCCTATCAAAACTGGAGTCCAAAATATCCCTGATTAAAACTGAGAAAAGAGGGGAAAGGATAAAGTCAAGGCATTCATATTTATTTATAGAGCCTCTACAATCTATACTATTCTAGTGTAAATCTCACTTAGCACAACTTAGGTGGAAGGTCTTATTATCTATCTTTCAAAGGTGATTTCCCTATGCACGTTCAGTGTGGCTGCCCACTGCCCCACAGCCACTAACCTCAGACCACAATTTCAGTAAAATCTGGATAAGCCCAAAGCTCAAGGTCCATGCTGCCTCACAGCCATTTGATACCCACTCAAGCTGAGATTTTGATAATTTTTCTACTTTCCCAACAAAACTTCAAGCTCTCTGAAGAGCTCTGCCTAATAAAAGTTACAGAGAATGTGTGGTGATTTATTTTATTAGCAACTAGCCTACAGGTGGCAGTATATTTCAACCGTACTTACAGACCGGCATGCATCATGAAAACTTAGGTAAAACTCAAACGCACTGACATAGACAGAGTTCCCCAGTCCGCCTGGTGACTGAGACAGCGACTGAGCACGGATACTTTTTCATGTCTACAGTACAAGAGAGAACAAACACACCTGAACACTGGCCATTGTACCATATAGTAAGTTTTGGCAGTGAATAAGCCATGTGGCCTTTTTTTTTCTCGTTGTTCTTTATTTATTTATTTTTTTCCATGAAAACACTCCTGTGCTCGGCTGCTTTGAAGGATTATAGTCCTGGGGCATGTGAGAGTGAAGTCAGCAAAATATACAAAGCTAAAAAGTCTTAAGCTAGTCAACTGGAACCTGCTTTCGTCTCCAAAGGAAGCAGCATAAAAGTGAGGAAGCAGTGAAGAAGTGGCTTTGAAATTCAGGAGATTTTATAGTGTTTTAACAACTCCATTAAATTAGAAAACCTGGCCTTGAATAAGCAAAATCTTAATTACATGATGTTATATCTCTATTATCTCCACCATCACTTTTCTTTTTTTGGCCCAGTACCAGGGATTGAATTCAAGGCCTTGAGCTTGTGAAGCAGGTGTGATACCACTGAACTAAATCCCAGCCCACTGTCATCTTAATAGAGACTATGCGCCAGGCAGACACATATGTAAATTTACATATAAATAGTATGTAAAGTATTATTACACTTGAGCCTCTAAATAATCTTATAAGCACAGTTATTACACCCGTGTTAATTTAATCACTGTCTCAAAAAATTTCAAAGGGCTTTGGGTGCAGCTCAACATGAAGGTGAAGGCCCTGAGTCCCAGCCCCAGTGTTATGTCTTCAAAAATAATTCTTATTTAAAGATAATCTCTACCTTTCTCACTATTTTCCAGAAGCAAGCAGAAATTTATTTCGAGAAAGTGTTGGTATTGCACTCAGTCCCTTCATGTGTATGTGTGTGTTGCTATTGTGTGATGTTGAAAAGTTACATAGCAACATTTCAGGATTGACTTGAGCTTTCAGTTTGCCTGCCTTGGCCTCCCAAATTAATAAGAGTGCAAGAATTGTTTATTCTAATAGCTTTCATAAGAATTTCTAATCTTATAATAGGTAGTTGTTATGATGAAAATGCACACAATGATCAGTATGCGCTTACAGGCAAAGACCGCTGTGATCACACAAGTTTCAGCAGCCCAGTCTCTCACTGTAGGATCACAGACCACACTGGGGTTGCAATTGCACTGAACTAATTTACAGTGAATGTACTTTCCTATTACTTGAGCTCCAAGTTCCTATGACATGGACAGCTATTAAAAAAGGGAGCTAAGGGAAATTTTTCAGAAACAACTATCATTAATTTGTTTCAGAGGTTCACAAAACTTCCTTCCTCTTAACTTCTTCACTCCTCTTAACTTCTCTTTCCAGCAAGTTCCTCTTCAAAATGACAACTACTGATAAGAAATGAGGAGAGAACAGCAGGTGCCTGGTTGTCTCAAGTGGCTTATTGACATCCCTGAGATTTTTCAGGCCAGTACCACGCATTTAACTGCTTATGCCTTACATAGCAATAATTTTTGGGTACTTTCTCCCTATTGAGAAGGAGTGGAACAGGGTGTGGCAGAGAACATGCCATAATATAAGAGAGTAACTGAATCTGTCTCTGTCTGTCTCTCTGTTTGTGTCTCTCTCTGTCTCTGTCTCTCTCTCTCCCTCCTCACACAATATTCACTTCAGTTTTGCTGCCACTCACCTGTGTCACATAAGGGATGGCCAATTCCCAGACCTAACTGAAGGTAACTACAGTGCACAACTGAAAGGCCAAGTGGGCAGGATGACTCCTGATAAGGAGCTAGAAGCCACTCTGGGCAGCACTCCCCATGTAACAGACGTCTACCAGGGAAGCACATGGGGACAAGGAGGCCCAGCCCACCCTGTCAGATCAGGACCTGAGTGCTACCTCCTGTAATCTCCGGCAAGCTCCTTAAGAGCTGGTACTCCACATGCCTCCCTGTTACAAGGATCAAACCCCCTGAGTGGTCTGGAGAAAGTGCTGAGGTGTCTGCACCCTGGGCCCTGTGTCACACATTGGGTGTAAGTTCATTTTTCAGAAGTTTGGTCTTGCCTCTCACCATAACCTGGAGCTGGCCTTGATCCTTGATCCAGAAGAGGTAAAAATCTGATATTGGCTGGGTGTGACCCAGTCAGCCTTATTAATAAACATTCCTTCCTGGTTGGTCTGTGGTGACAAAAGAGGAGGGAAACAAGGTTGGAGGAGAGAGCCAGGGGCCACATGAAGCGGGGACTCCAGCAGGGGAGCTGAAACTGGCTGGGCCTGAGTCAGGGGAGTGTCTTCTCCAGTTTTAATGGTTCACTTACAAAGACAAATGCTCTGAAATGTGTGAACCTTCCCTGCCTCCTTCAGCTTCCAAGTAGGTTGGCATTTTTTGTTTTCCCCTTCGCACTTCTCTCGGAAACATGATGTCAGAATCTTCCATTTCAGGGTGAGGCACCCCTTGTTCAAATGCCATGGGAACAGAGGTTGTCATCCAAAGAAAGACTGTGTTGATGCTCTTTTCTTTGGATCTAGTCCCTTGGCCCTTTTAAAGGGTTATTTATATTTCTCAAACACTTCTATGTGTGTCTAGACTCAAGTAGGTTAAATTATAAATAAATAAAATGTCATAGCATACTGCACACAATGAAGTCTGAATTCTTTAGGAGTTAAGCTCTAGACATACTTAGGTTGCATAAGGCTATGGAGCCAATCTCCAGCTCAAAAAAAAAACATTATAAAAAGCAAGCTCTGGATATGTGAATTTTTAGAGTTTTTAAAGTTCTATCATTGGAAAACACAAGACTTTCTTTTAAATTCTCAATACAATTGCTTTTATATGTATAATATACATAACACCTTTCTAATAAAACGTGTTTTTTCACTATTAAAATCATCTTTTTAACACTCTCAGTCTCTATCTGGTCCTTCTTTTACAATTAAGTGATGTCAACTTTAGCTGGACCCTTTGTTATATGTTTGCTGAATTGGCATGCATATTCATAGCCATAACATCTTTATCAACCAAGTTTCTCAGGAAGAGTTGGTTTTGCTATCTGGTTAAATATGGACAGGTAGGAAATTTCCTACTCCAAATTCTCCAGGGAGTTATTGTCTTTAGAATAGTATCCAACCTTCTTTCCATAATAAGAGATGCTTATTTGACTTTTCTTCTTCCTATTCCTCCAACCAGTCTTTCTTCCTCCTCCAAGGCCCCACAATCCTGTCTCCTGAGCGAGTGAAGTTGTCTCAATTTCTTTGCACTTTTTAGGAGTGCTTCTTCCTTTCTTGCCCGACTGCCTCCTTGTCCTCATATAGGTCTTAGGTCGGATGTCACCACTCTACAAAGGCCATCCAGGATTTCTACACCAAGCAGTTTTCCTGCTGTTTTCATCTGAAAATCTGTATTGCAATTGGACTGTTTTTCTTTACTTTTTGTACATTACATTATGAATATTCATTCTTTCTCAGGTCTGTTATTCGCTGGCAGTGGAAGGGCTTTATCTGTTCACTACTACATTGTAATTTCTAGAACAGCACCTGGTACATAACAAACAATAAACGCTTGTGAAGAAATAAAATTGATTCACTCTTTTGGGTTCTCCCTTCCAAGATGACAGAGAAAAGAAGGAACAATGGTCGTGCCAAAAAAAGGCCACAGGCATGTGCAGGTTATTCACTGCACAAACTGCGCCTGGTGTGTCCCCAAGGATAAATCTATTAAGAAGCCCATCACTTGAAACATAGTAGAGACCACCGCCATCAGGGACATTTCCAAAGCAAGTGTCTTTGACTCGTACATGCTTCCCAAGCTCTATGTGAAGCTGCATTACTGTGTGAGTTGTGCCATTCACAGCATGGTGGTCAGGAATCGACCTCGTGAAGCCCGGAAGGACCAAACACCACCACCCAGATTTAGACCTGCTAGTGCTGCCCCACGACCCCCACCAAAGCCCATGTAAGGACACGGATTTCAGTGGACTAAAGAAAACTTAATGGACAGAAGAAAAGCTGTTGGGCAAGAGAACGAAATAATAAAATGCATGTTAACCTTTAAAAATAATAATAATAATATTAATTCATCTTCACATCTACCTCAAGAATTTTTATTTATCATGAGACATTCTGGAATCTCATTACAGATTAGACAGTTTAGTCTGATATAGCAAATACCATAATATGCTCATATGGTTTTCAAAACAGTAAGAAGTTAATAGCATCTAATGTCATTTGATTCACTTTTGGAAAAAGACAAAAGACCTAAGAGAATGTTGAGTATGTACTCTAATCCTTGGCCAGTTCTTCTCAAACATTTCCAACAAGATGTAATTAATATCAGAAATACAGTGATTTTTTAATGTTTAGTGGGGGATCTGAATAGGAATATTAAGTGGCCCTTAATGACTAAATGTCTTTGAAGTTCCATGGTTTACTTTTAAAACTTCAATGAATGTTATATTCTAATTCATTATGTAGCTGGGTTTGATTTAATAGAAAAGAAATTTCCCTGCAAATTTTTGGAGGAAAAAAAATGTGTCCTCGAAATGATGTGCCCTCTTTACCTGGAAAACTACCAAGAACCCCAAGTACATGTGGTCCAAACTGATAATCATCTAGAAACAATTCTGGAAGAATCTTAAAGGAATCACTGCACCCCACCAGCACCCTTGCTATCCTGCCCATTTGCTGTCACTTTTTACGGCAGGAGGGAGTAGCTCTGGAGCAAAGCTGTATAAAGGAGCTATGAGACTTTAGGAAAGAAAGCTGAAAGTTCTCTTTCCACATCAGTGTCTTTCCAGACCTTTGTTCTGAATCACTTCACTGTTCTCTGTCCTGCCATGTAAGGTATAAGTCTCCTTTTCTTCTGAGAAGAGAAACCTTAGAGTGACTACATCCCAGTCTTCTTCAAACCAGTATGGGTTTGCATATGTTTTGACATAAGTACTAATGGTATTTATTTCATTTGGACAGTCTATAGTCACTCTAAGGGATATCTTCCCCATCACTCCTGTCCTTCAAAATAAGTATGAACCAAAGCGACAATGTGATATAAATTTTCAAGCCCATCTTCAAGCTGACAAGGAAAAGGAGTCCTTGGGATTCCGACCCCTTGTTCTCCAATTCATCTATAAAGCATACCTTATAGGCCTGTGGGTCTCAACTTTGGTATATACTATGAAGTTTCTTTTGTCTAATATAATTCTTTCTAAAAAATTATTGTGAAATAGATACATTTTATACACACATCATGATCACACTCAACATTGAGAATTTGTACCAGTATATGACATGACTTCTCATTTTTTCCCATTCCCTTACCCACTGTACAACCTCCCACCCTCTATTTACATAAGCTTTGTTTCCCTTTCTTTTTAACCATCACAATTTTTGTCTATTATAGTTCCATAATATTAGCCCCTCCAGAAAGCTGAACATACACAGTGATCTGAGTAGGGCATATTTAAGACACAGGAAGCATCATGACATCTAATGTACTTAGGATAATTTGGTCCAAGACTAATAAAGAGCAAATCATAGGTAATTTGAGAAGTTTAACCTAGGTGTAAGAGAAGTTTTTTTTAATAACTAGGTCATGTCAAAAGTCAGTGTGATGTGGAGAAGGATGTGAGAGTAATCGAGGTATGAAGTTACTCATTTGTATATCGGATTCTATGTAAGTTACAAAGGCTGTTAGAGATTCTGAAGAGATTCTGCTGTTTGGTCACCACTGATAATTCAGTTGATGTATATGTTCTATTCTTTATAAGACTATATATTTTTACTTCAACTATATATTTGGACTTTATATATTTTAATGGGTTTTTGAGGTGTGTGGCCTGAAGTTTTTAGGCTTATGATTACAAGGTTTTTGTATACTTGGAAAAAGTAAGAGAGAAAATCAATTATTTTTATCAAATATTAAAATGTTAATTGAATAGAAATGTATTCATTATAAAAACAATGTTTTTTAAAAAAATCTCTCAGGCCTTCTGCACTGAGCTATATCTGCAGATGTTTTATTCTTTATTTTGAGATAAGGTCTAAGTCACTAAATTACCCTATCTAGGCCCAGATTTGTGATCCTCTTGCCTTCACCTCCCAGAGTGATGAGATTACTGGTGTGCACTTCTTTCTCTGGCTATCACATTCTCTTTTTTTTAATTAAATTATTTATTGGTACATTTTATAGACAGGTCACAATTACACTCAACATTGGTGAATTTGTACCAGTATATGACATGAGTTAATTCTCATTTTTACCCATATCCCCACCCACCCCACAGCCCCACACTCCTTATATATATATGTGC
Organism: Thryonomys swinderianus; assembly: GCA_004025085.1. NCBI lineage: Eukaryota > Metazoa > Chordata > Mammalia > Rodentia > Thryonomyidae > Thryonomys > Thryonomys swinderianus. The sequence continues at coordinate 17,078 of PVIC010030384.1, forward strand.
TTTCATTTTCTTTTCAAATCATATATTCTTTCCCCTCATTATTTTCCTCTACCACATTCCCTTTTAATATTTCCTATTTCATAAAATTTATCATGCATTCTAGAACTCATTTACATCTACAGGTTTTCATACCAAAGAAAAGATATGACATTTACATATCTGTGATCTATTTCACTTATCAGTGTGTCCTCAAGGAGTGTCTGTTGGCACATAAATCAATGAAACTTGTCATTCTTTATGGCAGAGTAATACTCCATTTTATTTTTTTAAAAACATACATCTTCTTTATTCATTCTCCAGTTGATGGGCATCTGGGTTGTTTCCAAGATTGGGCTATCACAAACTGAGCTGCTAAGAACATGGGTGTACATATGTCTTTACGAAATGATTCTTTTAATTCCTTCAGGTATATTCCTAGCAGGGTCAAATGGGATCTCTAATCCTAGTTTTCGGAGGAATCTCCACAATGGTTTCACAAGTCTACAATCCCACCAACAGTGGAGAAGGGTTCCTTTCTTCCCACAGCCTCACCAACATTTATGACTGAAATGTTCATCACTGGTCATTCAAGTAATGCAGATGAAAACAACACTGAAATTTCATCTCACTCCACAAAGAATGGTGGCTATTGTGAAATTATCATGTTGACTCTTACAGAGTCTCTTCATTGATGACAGAAGACAAAATGAGGAGAAGTCAGAGAGATAGAATAAAAAGAAGACAGAGAGTTTGAAAGCACAAGAAAGATCTGTTGGGTCATTGGTGTTTAAAAGATAAGAGAAGTCATGAGAAGGTGTGAGAAGAAAATGAATATGGCAGCAACATGGTAGCTTCAAAGGGGATCCAAGATCCAGGGAAAATAGAAGCTCCAGCTTATGCTTCCAATTGACTTTGTGAGACCTTTGACTGGAAAACCCAGCTGAGCTGTAATATGCCCAAACTTCTGATCCACAGGGGTGGTGATATTATAAATGAGCATTATTTTAAGCAACTACACAGAGCGTTCTAGTTATAACACTTTTTTTTTTTCATGACAGCACTGCTAATCTTAACCAACATTAGTAGAAATAAACAGTAGTAAACCGGAAAGTCAGAGTATTTACTTTGTATCTTGGCTACTCCAATTTTTATTCAAATTCTAGGTTTATTCCTCAGGCTTTTCCTATTTCCTTTTGTTCTGAGGCTATAGACTTAAACTGACTTTTTAAAGAAGACAGACCTCACTTTCTCATGTTGATTCTTTATTTGAAAAGGTTTCAGTGAAAATATTAATACCATAATTCAAGAAGAAACTATTAAAGATATACTTTGCTAATAGTTTAGGAATATTTATACCTTCCTTATAATATCTGACAATATAATGAGGATTATTTAAGTAATGCACTGAAGAACTATTTTTTATTGTTCATCCCACTTCCTTCTGTAACTCTTTTCTTTTGAGAGTACCCCTTCCAGATGCAATTCAAGTAGTTATGAGAACATATCTATATTTCTATACAGTTCTATCACTCCCAGAAAATATGAAATTGTCCATATATTGGCAATATCTACAATCTGAGACGACTGAATCCTCCCCTGGTGATTTTTAATTTTTCACCAGAGAAGCCATGAGTTAATCCATCATTATTGTTAGACAGCATTGTGGAATGTAAAACTCAGGAGTTATGGACAGCAACATTTCTTGCCATGTGTAAGGAGCCAACCTACAGGAAAGAAAAAGGGAGCCAATGTAGAAAAAAAGCAGGAAAGAAAGTTGGCAAAAGATCCCTAAGCATGTTTGTTCCCTTATTTGAGTCACTTTGGAGTCCAGCTACATCCCTGTCCTTCCTGGTGTTCCATGAACTGCCGTGCCTCCCTTTCCAAACCAGGCCAGTTCAAGATGTTTCAGCCACTCACAACCAACTGAGCCAGACTAGAGAGAATTTCCATTTTGTTTTCCTCTGAAAATATCATCTTCTGGTGGGGAAAATTTTTAGCCAAGAAAACTCATCTAACTTTTTCCAGGACACTATTGATTCAACAGTACTTCCTTTTTATTATGGCAAAAACTGGGTTTTCATACCACTGCCACATTTGTGCAGTTCTTTTTACTCACCAGCATACAAAACATTCCTTCCCCAGGGTTTAATAGATGCAAGCACTTTGAAGTTATTAATGTTGTCTGGAGGCTAGAAGCCTATGATTTGTTAGTGGACATCTTATCTAGTAGATCTACTTTTGGCACTAAAATTAAATGAGTTTACAAGTGTTACATATTCCTTAAGGGATTTGGCAGGCTAATAAAGAAAGAGTGAGAAAAGGAGACCTGTTTCATTGGAAAAACATTTCCAAGTTTTTTTTTCATGTCTACTCATATTCATAAAGAAAATGCTCAAAATTTAAATCAAATATGTACAGATAGACAAAACCTGCAGCTTTTACTTAAAAGAAAAAGATTAATATGCCAAGTGGGAATTAACTTGTGATTATTTAATGATTCACAAATGGAATCACAATATGTACTCTGGGTGATTAAAAAAATTAGATAGCATTAGTCTGACTGACCTTCAAATCTTTGCTCTTAGGCAATTTATTTTACATTCTCCAAACCTTAAACTTTATACTAAAGATTTAGAATATTATGGTTAAGAAAACAGGCTAGTAACCAAGTGCTGATTTTGGTATCAGACCTCACCCCCATCTCACTCAGACCTTACTTAAGTTGCTAGATGTTTCCACACCTCAGTTTTTGGGTGCATCCTAAGGTAGGTAGACACCACATACATACAGACATATATACACAGATGAACCCACACTAGGCATGCATAAGAACATTCAAGCCACATTATTCATAACAGCAAAAAATGTCATAAAATAAATGCTTAACAGAATAATTATAGAAAACCCTGGCAATGAAATATTATTCCATGATAGGCATGAAAAACTACAGCTAAATACATCAACCACAGTGATGGATCTTAAAGTAAATTATTGATAAACTAAATCCTATGAAAATTCATATGCTAGGATTATCAGCTTCTAAAACAAGTATAATTAAATTATGTATCACCTACAAGTGTATCATAGGTGACAAAAGTAAAGAAAATGAGGTCATGATTTATATAAAATTCACAATAATGGTTACTTCTAGAGGCAGAAAGCGCACATACCTGGGGAGGGGACAGGGAGGCCTCTAAGTACTGATAAAAATGTGTTTCCTAAACTGGGTAATTTGTAGACTATTTGCTTACTGACTTTCCTATAAATTGTACTCATATATTTTATGCAAAAATGTAATTTCAAAATAAAATTAATAACTATAGTAACTAATGCCACATTTAGAGAAAATTAAACAAGATCCTACATGTTTAGCAATAGCATTTAACATACACTATTTATATATGCAATTTATAGCATATATTTATAGTATATTTAAATATATATACTGTTTATAGTATATTTAGCATATGCCTAAGTCCTAAAGATTTCTGTTGGATAAGTCTCAGGCACTCAGTGGATATCCACACTGATGAATATGAGGTTTTCTCAAGACAGAACAGAAGGAAAGATGGGCAGGACATGAGTGGGAGCTGAGATGGAAAACAGCAGATCCTAAGTCAGACCTCAAAACTGAGGATGGTCCTCTTTGACCTCCCTTACAGGAGCACAGCAGCTGCAGTCTGTTGAAGCTGCCCTAGAATTGATGGTGAGCACTTTGGGGCTAATTTATTTGAATGGTTTCTTTTGGACCTAATTGCTGGGAAGAATACAAACCCAGTTTATACTGAATGGTAGATAACACACTCACCTACATCTAATACATTTGATAGACATACATTATTTGCCCTTACTGAATTACCCTGTCCTTGAGTCATGTTAATCACCAGATAGTCACTAATCTATGCCTGAGATTTAAATATTCCTTTTATAAGTACGCATAGAAAACTTGGTATGGGTTAAAGATCTCTGGTAGGCACTTAAATTTGATGAAAACTATTTTAAAAGCTCCATTTACCCTGTCCAGTCAGAGGAGACAGTTATGTTTTTCAAAAGAAAAAGAACCACCCAGAAGTAATTCTGTACAAACTAATTCTCACAACTTTTATGTCACAAGGACAACTTAGTAAAAACTTATAAAGAACCTCTGCTTGCTTCAGGCTTATCACCTTAAGCCAGCTGATAGGGAAAGTAGGTCTTCTGGCTGAACTCTTGAACCAGGAAAGGATCAGTCCAAAGTTTCTGTCAGGTGACATGACCTCCAGAAGTATTTCCATGCCTTGGCTTATCTTTATGACTGATGAATGATTGCCTTTTACTTGCTCTATATGATTGGAAATTGTGGTTAACTTGCTGAAGCTGCCACAACCATGAGGTTTCCTTCTGAGAAAAATGAAATCTATGAACAAGGTTTAATTAAAGGAAGAGGAATTTAGGTTATCAAAAAAACTTTTTGACATAAAGTTTTTCTGTTTTCTAAAATAAGTTTTGAAGTCACTGCACAGTCCAGGCTGGCTGTGATCTCCCAGGGATTCTCCTGTCTCAGCTTTCTGAGTATTGGAATTAATTATACACATACACCATAATTTGAAATCCTAACTCTTTCTTTTTTTAATTGAATTCTTTATTGGTACAATTTATATACATCTCAAAATCACATATAACATTGGGAAATTTGTACTAGTATATGACACAAGTTAATTCTCATTTTTACCCATATCCCTAACCACTCCCCCCTCCTCCCCCCTTTATACATGCTCTTTTATTTTCTGTCTGTATCATATTTATTCCTTCCCCTCATCACATTCCCACACCAAGTTTCCTATAGAAATATTCCACTCTATAAAAGCTGTCCTACTTTCTAGAACTCATTTGCATCTACAGGTGTTCATGCCAAAGAGAAGATC
>PVIC010030385.1:0-21948 GCA_004025085.1 Thryonomys swinderianus
GCAGGAGGATTGCTGAGTTCGAGGCTTGCCTGGACTACATAGTGAGCTCAGAGCCAGCCTGAACTACAAAACGAGACCCTGTCTCAAAAAGAAAAAAAAAAAAAAGTAAAGAAGAAATTAAACATTTTCTACAATTAAATGATAAGGCCAGTACAACATAAAGGAATTTATGGGACACAATGAAAGCAGTTCTATGAGGGAAATTCATAGCAGTGAATACCTACGCCCAGAAAATAGAGCAAACTCAAACAATCTAATGATGAACCCCAAAGTATTAGAAAAAGAGGAGCAAGACAAACTCAAGCTCATACAAGAGAGGAAATTATAAGGATCAAAGCAGAAATTAATGCAGTGGAGACAAAAAGAACAATACAAAAATCAATGAATTGAAGAGTTGGTTCTTTGAAAGGATAAATAAAATCGACAGACCCTTAGCCAACCTTATCAAACCAAGGAAGGAAAAGGCTCAAATCTATGCTACTAGGAATGAAAATGGGGAAATCACCACAGATCCAGTGGAAGTCCAAAGGATAATAAACACATATTTTAAAATTTTGTACTCCAAAAAGATGGACAATCTAGAGGAAATGGATAAATTACTAGACACATATGAACTTCCAAAGCTGAATGAAGAGGATATAAAAATGTTAACCTGATATCAATCTGTGAAATTGAAAATATAATAAAAATCCTACCAACAGAGAAAAGCTCTAGTCCTGATGGCTTCACTGCTGAATTCTACAAAACTTTTAAAGTAGTGTTAATGGAAAAATATGAATTAAGATATATCCTGTACAGGCACAAACTCTCAATGTTGAATGTGATCATAATTTATACCTAAAATGTACCAATAAACCCAATAAAGAAAAAATCACAAAGGACAAGGGACAGAAAGTGGCAGAGAGAGTCAGGGAGAGGGAGAGAAAAGGAGAGAGAGATAGACTGATTGCTTTAATGAACATAGATGCAAAATTCCTCAACAATATCCTGGCAAATAGAATGTAGCAAACTATCAAATGAACACACACCATAACCAAGTGGACTTCATCTAGGAATGCGTTGATGGTTCAACATATGCAAATCAATAAATGTAACATCATATAAGCAAAAGTAATGACAGACATAACATGATCATTTCAATGGATTTTCAAAAATCCCTTGAGAAAATTCAACATTCTTTTTTTTTTTTTTTTTGAGACAGGGTCTCACTTGTAATTCAGGCTAGCTCTGAGTTCACTATGTAGCCCAGGCAGGCCTCGAACTCAGCAATCCTCCTGTCTCTGCCTCCCGAGTGCTGGGATTACAGGCGTGAGCCACCACACCCGGCTCAACATTAATTCTTGATTTTAAACAACACTGAAGAAAATATATAGAGAAGGATCTTATCTTAGTCTGATAAAATCTACTTATTACAAAGCAATGGCCATCATCATATTACTTGCCTCTAAAAATTGGGAACAAGACAATAGCTCCTTTCACACTGTAGTTCAAATGATACTCAAAAAAATAGCGAAAGCAATCAGGAAAAGAAAGAAATAAAAGGGATATGTTAAGGGAAAACAAAGTCAAGTTATTGCTATTTAAGGATTCTATCATTCTCTACATAGAAGCATCAAAACTAAATTCACATTGGATACGAGACTTAAACATTAAAACAGAAACAATAAGCCTGCTGGAAAACAGGTTAGGTAAAACTCTTGGAGACATTGGCTTAGGCAGAGACTTCATGAATAAAACCTCTATAGCATGAGAACTAGCAGAAAGAACCAACAAATGGGATCTCATCCTACTAAAAAGCTTCTGCACAGCAAAAGAAACCACTGGCACTGCTAAAAGAACCAACAACATGGGGAAAACATCTTTACTAGCTGTTTCTCAGACAAAGGGCTACTATCTACAATATATAAAGAACTTAAACAAATCAGTTCCCCCAAGTTTAAAGACCCAATTCAAAAAATGGGCACTTGAAATGAACAGACACTTCTCAGAGGCAGAAGTCAAAGCAGCCAAGAAGCATATGAAGAAAAGTTCAACATCACTGGTCATTCGAGAGATGCAAATGAAAACAACCCTGAGATTTCATCTCCCTCCACAAAGAATGGCTGCTATTGTAAAATCAACCAACAATAAATGCTGGTGAGGCTGCGGGGAGAAAGGAAGCCTTCTTCACTATTGGTGGGATTGTAGACTTGTGTAACCATTGTGGAGATCAGTGTGGAGAGTCGTCAGAAAATTAGGACTGGAGGTCCCATTTGCCCTGCTATACCCCTGCTAGGAATATATTCAAAGGAAGTTTAAAAAATCACATTGGAAAGACAGATGTACACCCTTGTTCATAGCAGCTCAGTTTGTGATAGCCCAATCTTGGAAACAACCCAGATGCCCATTAACTGGAGACTGGATAAAGAAGATGTGGTTTTTTTTTTTTTTTTTGATAAAATGGAGTGTTACTCTGCCATAAAGAATGACAAGTTTCATTCATCTATGTGCAAATGGATACACTTTGAGGACACACCAATTAAGTGAAACAAATGGATAACAGATATGAAAATACCATATCTTGTCTTTGGTATGAGAACCTGTAGATGTAAATGAGTTCTAGAATGTATGATAATTTTTGTAAAATAGGAAATATCCAAAGGGAATTTGGTATGGGTATGTAGTGAGGGGAAAGAATAAACATGATTTGGAAAGAAAGTGAAAGAGCATGTATAAAAGGGATGGGGAGTTGTGGGTTGGTAGGGACGTGGGTAAAAATGAGAATTAACTTGTGTCATATACTGGTACAAATTCCCCAATGTTGTGTGTGATTGTGAGCTGTATATAAAATGTACCAATAAATAATTTTTAAGAACTTTGGTGCTAAAAACAGCTGGTAGTTCTAGAAAGATGGCAGAGTAGTGAGCAGCAATGAGCCTTTCCAAGATTTGGTGTACTGACACTGGAATATAGCAGTACACAGAGAAGAAACAAGGAAGTGGGTCCCTGGGACCCAGGAAGGGTCTGAAGTGAGAATTGAAGTCCACAGTTAGAGTGAAGAGACAGACTTCAATGAAGTGGAAGAAGACAATGAGCATCACACTCGTCCAGAGTTTAGATTCGTGGGATGGGAATGGTCTGTCAAACCTGCAGATTTACAGTGACTATTGAAGACCCCAGAGGCCTCCATGGAGAAATATACCAATGAACAGAGCAGTGGATTCAGAAGGCTGCAGCGGTTGATGACTTATCTGGGATCAGACGTCACCCAGGAGAGTGTGATTGGCTGATAGTCATCTTGGTGAAGGGTCAACTGAGATTGGAGCTTAGAACAGATAAGGGCCAACTCCATTCAGTGGCTCCTGGTGTCTTGGTGTGGGTGCTGAGTTCAAGTCAGCTGGAGGCCAGGGAGCAGAATTGAAGCTGGCAGGAAGCACAGGGACTATTGTAGGCTCAAGGAATCTAGTTCCAGCCTCATAGCCAGAAACCAGTCTAAACATCAGGGGAACTAAAGTGGCAAGCTGGCTGGGGTTATCTACTACCTCACTATGCAGTTACAGCTGGACTTCTGTGATTAATTCATTTGGCTCTGGACTCTGTCCACTCTCGTTGCCTACCAGTGACAGTAGAGATACACCTTGACTTAATTTTTTCCCTCTTTTTCCTTCCTTTCCCCTCTCCTTTCTAGTTCTTGTTTTGTTTTTCTTCTTGATTGTTTGAACATGATTTCTAGTTTTTGTTCTTGTTGTTGTTCTTGTTAGAGTCACCACTCTACAAAAGGCCCCAAAACCATACCAGATCTAAAATGGCTTGCTTTCGCTACTCTGCCAAATCTGAAATGGCCTCCTTTCCCTTCCCACCCGGGCCTTCCCACAGGTTCGGGAGCTCCCTAACCTGCCACCCAGGGCAAGCCAATCCTGATCTGCCACGATGCTCTCCCAACCCCCAAATCCCATAAAATGCCACTTCTCTTCCCAACTCACTTTCTTGCTATTGTTCGAGATAGCTCAGCAGTTTTCAGCTCCATTATCACCTCATAATGAGTGCTTCTATTCTGTCTTAAGAATATAATTGGGCCTAGCAATGATCCTCCACTGGCTGGAGTTAATTGGCCTCTCCACTATCCGCCCTGAACCTGCCAGACAAACACCACGTGGGGGCCCTCGTCCTTGCCATTGCTGACTTTTCCATCCCACGGGGGTCACTGATCTTGGGTGAGTAAAAGATTCATCTCCTACTTCTGGGTCCACTGTTTTCTTGACTTTGGTCATTCCTTGAAAATCTTAGTGCTGAGTCAGACGGACCCTCTGGCCATGGCCAGGGCCGCTGCCCTTGGAGGATTCCCCTTAGCGCCTGTTGCTGCCCCTCTGCTGCTTGCGGGACTGCCAAAGGAGACAAGGGTGCTTCTGCCTTTTGCCTTCCTCCTTGGAGGTTTTTCTGATGCTCACCCTCCTCTCCCAGCCTCTCCACAAGACGCGAACTTCTCAGTCTAAGCTCTCTAGCACCACACCATTAAAATGCCTGCTGGCTAACCACAAAACCCATAGGGTAGCCCCAGACATCAAGCCTAACCATCTTGTTTTTAATTGCAGTCAGGCTTGGCCACAATACAAATTAGACGATGACTCCCACTCATTGGAAAATTGTACACTTGATCCCAACATTTTGAGAGATCTGTGTAAGTGCTGTCAGTGCAACAGCAAATGGTCTGAGGTCCCTTATGTGCAGGCTCTCTATCTCTGCTCTTGCCCTTCTCTCTGTCAAACTTGTGCCACCTTAAAAATCCTCTTGGTATGTGACATGTCTATTCCTGACCCCTACCCAGAAAAGGACACTACTTCCTCTGACCCAGTGGACCACTCTCTTCTTACTCTTCCTCCACCTTACAACCCTACTTCCTCCTCAGTGCCATCTGCCCCTTCTCTTGACCCTTCTCCCCACAATAATTCAACTCACCACACCCTAAGTCACCCAGCCCTAAATCCTAGATTTGTACTAGTTCTCACCACTCTAGTTCACCATGCCCTATACAGCCCAACCCTCTTGTCTCTCCACCCTGTACCCATTCTTCGTACCCTAACTTCCCTCTCTCCTTGGCCCCTGTTACTTAGATCCCCTTACATTAGGTCTCAGGTATCGAAGGGAATGTTTGTCTTCATGTCTCTTTCTCTCTCCCTGATCTCTCCCAAATCAAAAACTACCTTGGATCTTTCTCTTTCAATCCTGACACTTTATTAAGGAGTTTGAATATCTCACTCAATCCTATGAGCTTTCCTGGCATATTTATATTCTTTTATAACCTCTACCCTCCCTCTTAAAGGAGAGGGTCTGGATGACAGCCCAAGCAATGAAAGATTAGTTTCATGCTGCTGACAACACTAAACTTGTTGGAGCACAAGCTGTTCCCCAAGAAGACCCTCAGGGGTCTATCACGTAGGACATCCCAACTGAGGGCAATGAGATCATATATGATGCTGAACCTTACAGAGGGTCTTAAAAAACACTCACAAATTGGTCGATTTTGACAAAATCAGAGAGGCGACTCAGATCCCAGATGAGAATCTGGCTCAGTTTCTGTTGTCTCTCAAAGAGGCACTTCAGAAATGCACCAAAATTGACCCTGCCTCTCAAGCCAGGAACAGGAAAATCAAGACAGGACAGAACGAGATAAGGCAAAATACCAGATGCTGGCCAATGCCCTTCAGGGATCCAAACCCGAAAACATGGATGGAAAGCCTTCTTCTGGGTTTTCTCCACACTCTGTTTCAAATGTAACTAGGCCAGCCACTGGGCTATTACCCCAGTCCTGGACCTCCTTCTGGCCCATGTTCACTGTGTAACCTAGAGGGTTACTAGAAGAAGGGTTGTCCCCTTTACTAGAGAGAGAAGAGGCCAAGTTCTTTTCAGCCCAAGCTAACACGAGGGCCTGCTCTGCCAGAGCTTCTAGGATTACCCCTGACAGTGCCCAGGGATGCTGCCCCCACACAGATCACCCACAGCGAACCCAGCATAACAGTCCATGTATTCAGGTTGACCACAATTCTCAAGACATTCCCCTACACAAATGATAATCAGGGTGAGGCAGGATACCCACTGAGCCAGTCCTGGCAGGACTCCGTGCCTGCTCACTCCAGGTTGCCCTCTTCATAAATGCCTTTCTAGTCCTTCTCAAGTGTCCCATAACTATTTGAGGTCATATCTTAACTAAATTTAGGGTCACCGCTAGCTTCTGTCCTGGCCCAAACCCTCCCACTTCCCATTTGCTCTGACTCCACGCCATGCCAGACTCTACCTTGTCTCAATCCTGTGTCCTCTCCCCCATTGCCACATACTCTGATTGATCCTAAAGTCTGGGACCTTACTTCACCATGTATCACTGCCCATCGTACCCTCCACTAAGATCTCTGTTCAAAGATCCCATCTTTTTCCTTAATGTCTCAAAATATTCCACAGCTCTCAAACACCTACAGGAACTTAAACCTATCATTGAGGAATTACACAGAAAATGGCTTTTAAGATCCACTCACTCCCCTTAAAATACACGCACTCTTCAGTCATCAAGTTCAATGGCAGCTACTACCTGGTTCAGGACTCTGGGAAATCAATGCTACTTCCCCCTCCCACTCAGTAGCCCCCAGTTACTCCTTTAGACTCTTTTTCACAGTTCTTGATCTCATGGATGTCTTCTTTACTATTTCCCTATGCCCCACCTCTCAGGACCTGTTTGTCTTCGCCTACACTGACCCAGATACACATCACTCCCAGCAGTACACCTGGACAGTTCTGCCCCAGTGGTTTCAAGACAGCTCCCACCTGTTTGGCCAGGCCCTTGCTGCAGACCCAGCCTACGTTAATCTGAGCCTTAGTACCCTGCTTCAATATGTTGATGACCTGCTCCTCTGTAGTCCTGCTCTAAAAAGACTCTCAGGCTCATATTGTGATACTCTTAAACTTCCTTGCTGACTACAGATACTGGGTGTCCCCCAAAAGGTTCAGCTCTCTTTACAATATGTCACCTACCTCAGTGTCTTTCCCCCAAAACAGGAAATAACTCTCAATCAAAAGCACATCCTCTCTCCCTCCATACTCTCTTCCAAGATTGAATTTCTCTCATTTCTCAGCCTTGCTGGCTACTGGTGCCTCTGGATCCCTAACTTCAGCGTCTTAGCCAAAGCCCTCTACGAGACCTCTAAGGAAGATGTGTCAGAGCCATCACACCCCAGCTAGCCCAGTGATGCTGCCTTCTCTTCCCTAAAAATGGCCCTTCTCTAGGCTCTCACCCTTTCTCTGCCCAACGTAGCCCGACCTTTTTTTCTACATGTCACAGAAAAAGAGGGACTAGCTGTGGGAATCCTAGGATAGGAAAAGGCTCTGCTTTTACAGGTCTAACATAACTCTCCGGACACCAGGACCCCACCATCAGAGGGAGGTCAGCATGCCTATGACGCTGGCTACAACAGCCCTCCTGACTCAGAAAAGTATCAGGCTCACTTTTAGCCAATCCACAGTCACCAAGTCCTCACACCATTCATAAGACCTACTCACACACAAAGCCTTAGCCAGTCTTGCTTCCTCACTTCTCCAGCTGTTCCACATGACTTTTTGCTAAAAATGCTCATTTCACTTTACAATCGTGCTCTCCTCTCAACCCCATGACACTTTTCCCCAACTTCCATCTAAACTTTGTCCAACTCCTGCACTGAAGCCTTACATTATCTCCTTCCTCCTCTGCCCCACATTTCTCCTACCCCCTTGCCCAGCTTAGATCACACCTGGTGCATTGATGGCAGTGCACTCATGAGCTCCTTAGAGCAAAATCAGGCTCTTGTTTCTGACAAGAGTCCTTGAAGCCAATTCCCTTCCTCTAGGGACAGCATCCCACAAGGCTGAACTCATTGCCCTCACTGCAGTCCTTACAATCGCAGCTTGCAAGATAGTTAACATCTGTAGAGATTCAGATATACTTGTCACATCTTACAGTCCCACATGACTATCTGGCACGAGAGAGGATTCCTCTCCACAGTGGGTTTCCCCATCACTAATTGGCCCCTAATTCTCAAACTGCTTCAAGCAGCCAGAATCCTTCTCAAGGCAGGAGTCATGCATTGCAAGAGTCATCAGTCTTCCACTGACCCCATCTCACAAGGTAACAATAGGGTAGAAACTGAGGCCAGAGAAGCTACACTAAACCCTATCCTTGCCATACAACTTGCCATCACTCCCATTACGACAAAATACAAAAACAAACATAGCTCCAGCAGGGGGTCACTCAAATGGCAGACTGACCTCTTCTACAAGGCTGCCAGGTTTTGCCAAATTCACAGGCTCTACCTATCCTGACTGATATTCACAACTCCCTCCACATCAGACAGGAGCCCCTTCTCCATTTAATCTGGCCCATTCTCTAACATCCTTCTCTGCTCTCCCTCACTCAACAGCTCACTTGCACATGTAATGTGTATTCAAAAACCTCTCCTCAAGGTGGCTTATACTCAAATCTTTTCCCACACCCCAGGCTAGAGGCCACCTCCCTGGAGTAAATTGGCAGATAGACTTCACCCACGTGACTCCTCACAAAAAACTAAAATGTCTCCTTACACTGGTAGATACTTTCTCAGGGTGGATTAGAGTTTCCCCACAACTTCTGAGGGAGCCTCAGTCATGAGTCACGTTCTCCTGGCAAGGATCATGCCCTGATTCAGCTGACCTCACTCTATCCAGATTGACAATGGCCCTGCTTTCGTCTCTCATGTCCTTCAGCTCACAGCACAGGCTCTGAACACAGAGTGGAGGCTCCACATCCTATATAGGCCTCAATGTTCAAGGAAAGTTGAAAGAGTCAATGATTTCATCAAGGCCCAATTGTCCGACCTCTTTTGAGTTACAGGCTGCTCTAGGGAACATTTTCCTCTAGCTCTCACTTGCCTCAGGGCCTTCCCTCACAAGCCCCTGTTTCTGAGCCCCTTTGAATTCATGTATAGTAGACCCTTCCTCTTAGATAATATTCCTGGTTCTTCTCCTTTTCTGGAAGATTATGACCTTGCCCTTAACTTGACCCCGTCTCCTCCAGATCCATATAGATCAACTTCTGACCAAGCCATATAAAATGGACTAGGGTCATCTCCAAGTCACACCAGGAGACTGAGTTTACCTAAAAACACTCTCAGCCCAACACACAAAAGAACTTCTCTAAGTTTCATTTCTGTCTATATATTAGTTTGCCTTGTGCTGTTGGGTTCACAGTAGACTAGGACTTAACTGCAGAGGTTCTAGTTACATCCCCTTTCCCTGTTCCCTACATTCCAGATTTTGTTACATAACCAGAAATGTAGCTCATAAGGTTAAAAGTAGCAAATGAATATTTATAACAGCTTGCCATTTTTTAAGGCTGTATTTGATGCTATTGTCATTGTTGATTGTATTACTTTAGCCAAAGTGACATAATTATGCTAAGCAGTTGTATGTCCTGGTACACCAAGACTGAGATTACTGAAAGGTTAAAAAAAAAAACTATATCCCAGTGCCAAAGAACTGGCAGCTAGGCCAAATAGGCAGAAACTTCTCATTCTCAAATTGGAGCAGTAGGATTGTGCAGCAGACTCAAAACCCATAAGCCTGCTACACCTGTAAGACTCTTCTGAGAAGTAGTCATTTCCTAAGGACTGAATACTTGCAATAGAGCTACTCACCATAAGCAATTTACAAGCATCAACCTGGGAATTAAAATTTTAAAAAAAATAGGAAATGAGAAAACATTTAAACAAGATGAAAACAACATTAGGCTTCCAGCTTAGCAAAGGCAAACTCGGGGCAATTAAATGGCACAATCCAAAAGCCACCCACCTGGACTCTGTAAAATGATAACAGTGCAAGTAGTAAAGCTGGTGACTGAGGCTCTAGAAAAATTCAGTGCAGCAATAATTTCTCAGATAACTTCAGAGATGGTGACCAGAGTGAAAGACATGCTTAGTTACTCTAATGCAGATACAGATGAAAAATAGAGCAAATCAGGAAAATAATGGAAACCATAAACACCCTGTGTAGAATGAAATGGAATCTATAAAACCATGGTATATGTATAAAAACAGACTGACTGATCATTGGAAGAGAATAGAGAATACAGAAAAAACTCCCGGTCCATTCTTCTATCTGATCTTTGACAAAGGGAGCAAAAACATACATTGGAAGAGAGATAGATTCTTTACCAAATGATGCTAGGAAAATTGACTATCCACATGCAGAATGTTGAATCAGGTCCCACAGCCCTCACCATGTACTAAAAAAAAATCAAGCCAGGCGTGGTGGCTCACACCTGTAATCCCAGCACCTGAGAGGCAGAAGCAGGAGGATTGCTGAGTTCGAAGCTTGCCTGGGCTACATAGTGACCTCAGGGCCAACCCGAACTACAAAGTGAGACCCTGTCTCAAAAAAAAAAAATCAAAATGCATCAAAGATCTACATGTTAACAAAAAAACACTTAATCTACTGGAAGATAAAATAGGTACAATTCCTGAAGATATAAGCATAGGCAAGGATTTTCTGAACAGAACCCCCAAATGCCAAGATAAAACATCAAAAATCAATAAATGGAATCAAATCAAATTGAAAATGTTCTGTACAGCAAAGGAAATAACTAAAAGTGAGAGACAGCCTACAGTGTGAAAAATATTTGCTAGTTCTTGAACAAAGGACTAACATCTAAAATATATAATGAACTAAAAATTAGACTCTCTAAAAGACCCAATTTAAAAAAGACAAACAGAAATTAATAGACATTTCTCAGAAGAAGTACAAATCGTAGATAGGTACATGGAAAAAATGGTCAACCTCTCTGACCATTACAGAAATGCGAATTAAAATAATACCGACATTCCAACTTACTCCAGGAAGAATGGCTATCATCCAATAATCAAATAAAAATGTATGTTGAAGTGTCTGGGGAAAAGGAATCCTTCTAAGTTTTTCGTGGGAATGTAAACTAGTACAACCATTACTAAAATCAGTATGAAGTTTCCTACAAAAATAAAAATAGTCATTCCATTTGAACCAGCTATTCCTCATTTAGGAATCTTTCCCAAAAGGTCAAAATATTACATTGTGGTGACACCAGCATGCCCATATTTATAACAGCACGACTCATAGTAGCTACATTTGAAAGCAATCTATGTGACCATCGGTCTATTAATGCATAACAAAAGTGTAATATTTACACACAATGATGTATACTCTGACATAAAGAAGGATAAATTTGATTCATATGTAAAACAATGGACGCACCTGGAGACCCTTGTGTTAAATGAAATAAATCAGACATAGAACATTAATACTCTGTGATTACTTTCATATGAGGAACCCAAAATTTAAATAAAGAGCAAAATGAAAGGGATATAGGAGGAAATAGGGAATGAGGACTGTTGCAAGCAGATAAGGGGACCCGAGAAATGGAGAAGTGAGGCAGGTAGGGAAGGTAGATAGGAAGGAATTAACATGTTATATGCAAACATATATGAATAAAAATTGAAAACAGGAACAAAGTTTTGATACATGCTGCCACATGAATGAACCTTGACAATATTATTCTCAGTGAAAGAAGACAATCACAATGCTGTACGATCAATTCTTACAAAATGTCCACAATCTGCAATTCTGTAGACAGGATCCTAGGGTGGAGGAAAGAATTAGGGACCAAATGCAAAATCACTGCTGATTGGTACAGGGCTTCTTTTGGGGGAGTGGATGATGATAGTGTAATAAAATTGATGGCAGCAATGGTTGCACAACACTATGAATATACTAAAAATCATTTGTGTGCCTTAAAATTGTTTACTGTTTGGTATTTGAATAAAGGTGTTGTTTTTAGTTTTAAAAACCACAACCATTTGAAAGTATGGCGGGAGAGAGAGAGACAAAAATTTCTAAATGCTGGAATGACCAGGGTAGCTGAGGATACATAGTCCTAGGCAAGCACAGAATAAGAATATTCTACTTTTGACAAAGTGCTGTTCTATAGACTAAATTAATACACAGCATTAGAGTATTAGAACCTAATTCTTTCTGTAAATTGCAGGAAAATATGTTCACAAGCACAGGCCACTCCACTGAAGTTTGTCTCCAGACATTTTTTGCCCTCTGTGGAATATAGCTTCCAGCCTCTGATATTCTATAGCTGGACTACCACTACTGCCAGCACTACTGCCACTTCCAATGTACAACAAAGAAGGTGCTGCCAGCTGTCAGACACTAGGAGCCATCTTGAGGTCATCACGGATCTTCTTTTGAGCTAGGTTTTCTGTTCACTGTGAAGCTACATTTAATGAGAACTGCACCAAAGCAGGGATACCTCACTTTTTGGATATGTTTGGTCTGTTGATAAAAGAGCTCTCATTCCTTCCTTTCTTTTAATATTGTCTTGCAAATTAGGCGCTAGCATTCCAAGATCTTGATCAAAGAACGAGTTGAACAATAGACAGTGCAACCAATTCTCTACTGAACTTTATTTCTCTCTCTTATGCTGTTTATTAAATTTTGTAGGCCGCCGTACTGTTTTTTCTTGCCCAGAAGTCTTCTCTTCTCAATCCTTCTTATAAAAAGATAACTTACACAACTACTCCATAATCCTGTAGGCATATCTGAATCCTATTCAAGCAAGAATGTGCTTGAGACACACTGCTTCATCATATGTCAATCTCATTTAATCATTTAGTCTTATCCAATCATTACTAACCATTTATTACACATCAGGCTCTGTTTTAGGAGCTGAAAAAAAAAGGCCAATGCAATTTCTACTCTCATGTGATTTCTGTTTTAAGTATGATAGACAACAAAGAAAAAGTATAGGATTTGTTATTTAATTACTCTGTATAATAACAGTATAGGTACTGCAGCAAGGATTCAACCAAGCCTAAAGAGTTAGAACACATCAAGGAAGTGTTATTTCAGTGCATTCTGGAAGATGTAGAGGAGATAACCAGGTAAAGGTGAGGGGTGGGGAGAGGGAGAGGGGAGGGTGGGGCTTTTCAAACGCTCTGGAAAATATTCTTTCATTTGTTCATTCCTTCATTCAACCAATATTTATGACCGCCAGGCATGGTGGCTCAAGCCTGTAATTCCATCACTCAGGAGAAAGAGGCAGGAATATTGCTGAGTTCGAGGCTAGCCTGGGCTATATATTGAGTTCAGGGCCAGCCTGTACTACAAAGCAAGACCCTGTCTCATAAAATTAAAACAAAAAACACACAAAAAACATCAAATGCTTCTGACCATCTACTGTGTATCAGTCATTGTTCAAGGTGGTAAGGATATAGTAATAAAAACATAAGTTCCACGTTCTCATGTTTTATAGATTTGTAAGAGGAAGAGATAGAAAATAAACAGCAAATATATAAGACAAATGGTATGTTAGATGTAAGGATCGATGGGCTTTTTTTTTGGGGGGGGGAATTAACGGTGTTAGAGTGCTGAGGGTAAGTATGCAGGAAGGGATGGTGTACAGTTTGCAAAGGTATGAAGTAGGGAGGCTCCAAGTTTTTCCAGAAACGAAGTAGCTAAATGTGACTGTGGGACCAGGAGTAGATGCTTTGTCCTGCTGCTATTACTAGTAATATTGTCTATTTATATACCAGTTCATTTTCATATGCATTGTTTCACGCACTGCCCAGTCTCGCCTAGTCCTTGCCAACATAGCATGGTTGACCCTGCTTTACCAAAAGCTTTTGATTCAGCATGTTGTGGGGACAGTTTCCATAGAAACACACCTTCAACTTTATAATAGAAGTCAATAGAGAATTTGAGAATTAAGCTTCTCTTTACAGAAATGTGTTCTTAGCCAACTTCAACGAGTTTTAAATATGTTTGTTGAAATTAATATCTTAGAGCTTTAAATTCTAACTGATTAGGTCAGACAAAGGTAGAAGTATATTGGCAGAATGCCCGAATGTGCAAAACAAGGGGATTTTTACATCCATGGAAAGACAACGTTCATTGGCTTCTGCAAGGGAGAGAAGTAGTATATACCTGGCTCTCACAAGAAGTGATATGTGTCTAAGTGTCCTTAAACCGTGTCTCCTTTAACAAGTAATCAAGTCAAAACCCATCCAGAATGTTTATTGGGAATGAGTCTATACCAATGGTGGCAAATCAGTGGCATGTGTGCGCCATAGTGGGCTGCTTGGATTACTGAAGGATCTAGAAGGTTTGCCATCACTGCTCCACAATACATTTCTGGAATGGATTCCTGACACATCTGACACATTTAATGGCATTCAAGGAAAAACACCAAGAAATAGTGTGGGAATTAGAGTTTCAAGTGAAGGAAAGCTAGTAGGAAGACATTATAGTTACTCAACAACCATTGTTAAGTTTGGGTCTATAACTTGCAACCTATATGAGTTTGAACATTTCTGAATCTCGTTTTTTTCATCTATAAGATGGAAATAGAAATACACATTTTAGAGAGTATTAGAAAAAATAAATGAAAATAAATTTGTGAGGTATTTCAATATACTTGGGATCTAATATCTACAGGTATACTTATAAGCAATACAGTTTTAAGCATGAGTTAACTGCAATTCTCACAACTCTATTAAAATATACTATTATTCCTATTAGTTTACACATGAGTAAACAGAAATTTTAGGTAACTTACACAAGGTCACAACATAAGTGGTGGAACTAATATTAAAACTCCACAAACCATGCTCCTAACTCTTACACTACACTGTCTAGGTAGCAATTCAAAGGGACAGAAAGTAAATTTCTTGGGACTGTATGAAATCTAGCTAATACATGGTGGAAGTTGAATTCAAGCAAGGTGTATGTCCAAAGTCTCTCTTTTCTCCTCACCATCAGCTTTCTGATGGAATAGTTATAATAGCAGCTATCATTTGTTGACCAGCTATTCACTAGCACTGTATGGAAAGTTTCACTAATCTTAAACTAGATGTAGATATTATTATCCTCACATGATATATAAGAAAATTAACTTCAGACAGTTGGCCAATGTCATTTTTTTTTTCTTTGAGACAGGGTCTTGCTTTGTAGTTCAGGCTGGCCCTGAGCTCACTATGTAGCCCAGGCAAGCCTCGAACTCGGCAATCCTCCTGTCTCTGCCTCCTGAGTGCTGGGATTATAGGCATGAGCTACCACACACAGCACTGTGGTGTGTGGTACTGATTGCTGGTGGGCGTGAGTCACCATGCCTGCCATTGTTGTATGTGGTTACCAGGATCGAACTGAGGACCTTGCACTTGTGAGGCAGGCACTGGCCTCAATCTCAAAATCTCTGGCCCCAATGTCAAAGTTTGAATCTACATATGCCTAGCATCAGAATCCATGTCTTCTGCACCTTGTTACCAACTGTGTGAAGTGGAAAAAGCATAGGTATTTGTTAGTTTAGAATTAGTGAAGGTAAGTGACTAGAAGCATCCGCTATATGCTTTTAGGAATTCACTTTATATTATTTTACACACAGATGAATATGAATTAGCTGTCATCTTCAAAATATTACTATTTTTGTAATAATTTTAACTGACATATCTGCCTCGTTATGGCATCCCCTCTCTTCTAGTTCTTTTTCTCCATTCCACACTTCCCTCCTTATCTTTCTCATTCTTGTCCTACTCTCTTTTTTTTCTCTTTCTACTTCTCACTCTAAGATTCTCTCCATCTATAAGGACACTTAAGTTCAGGCAACAGAACATGAGGACATGTTCTGTAAATGTCTTCAGGAGCACATCAGCCTTGAAACTGAATGAACCCCTTGCACAGACAATGGTCATGGTCAGGGTGACTTCGTATTTAATGAGGAGCCTAGCAACTGCCGCAACTTTGTGAGACTTTTGATTAGTTGTCGAGCAAGCCATTGAAAGAATTTACCGTTACTTGGAAACACCCCTTAAAAGAAGTTATTTGTGAGAATATGGCTGGTTTAAGAGTGTCTATGTGCATATGCGTGTGAATCTTTCACTAATTAATTTATTCTAAAATTTTATTTTCAAGTGTGTGTGCCTGATAATGTCAAAAGAAGGAGAAAGAAACAAGGTTTCCATGTGACATAAAGGATCTAAGAATTTTCAGTCTAATACAGAAACAGAAACATGCCCAAATACTTATACTACATGTATATTTGTGCTTTCAGAGGATTTATATTACACAAGGTGGCATAAGAGCCCAAAGGAAATAAGCATTCATTTTTCTTGTAAGTGTAGGAAATCACAGAAAGCTTTAGTGAGCGGGTTGCACTCAAGCTAAGCCTTGACAGGTGAGCTGCAAATCACCAGAGAAAGAGGGAAGTACATTGCAGGAAGAATGAAGTATTTGTCCAAATGTATAAAGATATGAAAGAACATGCAGTTTTTGTGAACAGCAAAGTTTAGTACTTTTAGTAAAGTCTCAGTTCTATCAGTTATTAACTGTACAACTCGGGACAAGTCATTAACTGCTCTTGGCTTGCTTCTTCTGTTAGGTAATAAGTATAATAATAGTAGTAGTAATAATAATTTTATTCATACTACGTATTCAACCAAGATTTTGTGAAGAACAAATAAAATGGTTAACATATAATTCTGGTACCATGTGAAGGTTTGAATTTCTCAATTCTTTTTAACCTTTAAAGGCTATATGAGAGTATTGTGAAATAACTTTATCAATTGTAAAGCACTATGCACATCTGGACTGGTAACTTCATAACTTTTCTGCCATACCAAACTCTCACTGGAAAGCTCAAGAGTTCAGTTTCAGTCTCCTAGTTCCAACCCCTGTTCACTTAACTTGATGCAGGGACACTTTACTCCATACCTTCACTTATATGGCTGCTTTTCTTCGGTTTATCTTGGAGGACATATGAGTGAGACTATTTCCCAGCACGATCTGTCTATTTTGTTCTTACTTTTTTTTTGCCCCAGGACCCCAAACAAGGATATGTATCCTTTTAACTTTCCCCTCCTCGCTTCACTTTCCCGCACTTCATTCTGGAAATTTCAGGCAGATTTTAACTCTTTTTTTTTTTTTTACTCAAGCATATTAATTACAGTATCTGGGACCTTGACTGTCAGTTCTAATGCTTAGCTTTAGTGGTATGGTCTGTGTCTGGGAGCTGTCATACTTATAGAACATTTGGTGGTCAGTCTTAACTTCGTAAAGTTTCAAAATAGAATGAAGGATCGATTTACTCTTTTGTTCAAAGGATTAGTGGTTAGATAAAATGTGGCAAACTGACATGATTTATTTAATTCATGAAACAGGCAGTTAACATATGCCCTGAGTAATTAGTTGTCTCACAGGAAGCCCAAAGAACATGAAGGTTCCAGAAAAAAGTGACAGACAGGGCTGGAGGGTTAGCTCAGTGGTTCCGGCGCCTGCCTCGCAAGCGTAAGGTCCTGAGTTCGATCCCCGGTGGCCACATAGAATGCTGGGCGTGGAGACTCATGCCCACCAGCCATCAATACCACATACCACAGTGCCGAGTGTGTTGGCTCATGCCTGTAATCCCAGCACTCGGGAGGCAGAGACAGAAGGATTGCTGAGTTCCAGGCTTGCCTGGGCTACACAGTGAGCTCAGAGCCAGCGTGAACTACAAAGTGAGACCCTGTCTCAAAAAAAAGAAAAAAGAAAAGAAAAGAAAAGAAAAAAAAAGTGGCAGACATTCCAGACAAAATTCATGGTTCTAAGTTCTACTGAGTCAATGGATTTTATCACTTACCTTTGGCAGTAGTACATCAATTATATTATAGACACATGATCAGATCTTGCCCATAAATATATGTATATGTTTTTCTTAAACTCATAAATGCCAATATATGTATTTTATGGATTGATGTATGTTCTTATCATGCCTAATATAGTGATTGGTATGCAGGGGTGGAGTTAATTGAATGAGTGAATGATAGCTACTTCAGTAAACCAATGCATGCTGAAAGATAGGCTAAGGTTCAGGGACAGAATGGCTTGACTTGGAGATTTTTAAGAAATTCTTGCTGCTGGGACTATAACACTACAGGGAGTTACAACTGTTTCCTAGTTATAGGGAAGCTGATTATTTCCTGGAGATAGGCATTTATTCTATATAATAATTCAGCTGGTTATATAATACATTATTACTTGCAGCAATTTAAAAGATTTTAATAATAATTGAACACTTAGATGTAGGGATAAGCATTGAATTCCACAGAGATGAATAAGATATATTTCCTGTCCTTCTGGAGTTTCTCCTCTTGCCAGACTGAAAAGATTGTATCCATATACCTACAATATAGAAAAGAAAATGAAGAAAAACATTTTAGACCAAAAATATGTGCTGTGAAGGGTCAAAAGAAGAGGACATGAATTTAATCTGGGAAGATACAGTGAGTTAAATAGTTACCTTCCAAAAGATGTGCCTGGTTACTAAACCCTGGTAATTGTGGAAATAAATTTATTTGGAAAGTTCTCAGATATAACTCACAGATTTTTAAATAGGCTCATTCTAGATCAACACAATAAGATTTAAATACAATGAGAGAAGATGAGAAATACAGGAATGGAAAAAAAGAAAGTCATGTGAAGATGGAGACAGAGATTATAGTTATGCTGCCATAAGCCACAAAAACCTCCACTAGGAATCACCAGAAGCTTTTAGAGATAAGAACTGATTCTCCCCTGAAGCCACTGGAGTGAATGTGTTCCTGCTTTCAATTTGTTTCCAGATTTTTCAATCCGGAACAATGAATAAATTTCTGTTGTCAAAAGCTACCAAGTTTATGGTAATTTGTCACAAAAGCCCTAGGAATATTAAATAAATAACTTAGAAAGGATCTATTATTTCAATTAAACATTAAAAGTGGAGGAGAATTTTGATATATGGAGATTCAGAAAGGGTGTTCTAAGCAGAGGAATAATCTTAGCAAAGACATGACATAGGATACAAAATATTCTTGTAGTTGGAACACCAGCTATGTGGAACTAGAAGGCAAACTTGGGATTGTTTCATGGATTATTAGTTTAGGAATTTTGGAATTTATTTTACAGACTTCAAAAAGCCATTGAAAATTTTGGAGGTATGGAATTTTCCTGTTGCTGAGACCATACCAGAAGTCCACGAAAACTTATCGGGCAAGTGCGGTACAGTGGGGGTTGTGCAGTGAATCTCAGCAAGAATGGAGCTGGGCGCCATTGACCTGAGCCTGGCCCTGAAGCTTCCCTGCTGCTGGGACCATGCCATAGGCCTGTGGAGACAGACTGGGCAAGTAGGGCATGACAGAGCTTGTGCAGTGAGTCAGCAAGAAAGGAGGTGGGTGCCACTGAGCAGTTCTTGGGCCTATAGCTCTTCTACAACCAAGGTGAGACCAGAATGCCTTGGAATCTCCATTTCCTTGTGGGCCAAACTGGAGATGACTGTTATATGTGGAAGAACTTCCAGAGACACCACCTGTTTATCTGTGGACACTGAAGAAGTGTGGCTGCAGTACTGGAATGTAGACAGAGGCCTTAAGTGAGTTCCTCCACCCAGTACATGTCGAAGAAAATACTCACTAGAAGAATGAGAGAATCCTATTGACTACAGCCATTGGTGAATTGATGGAGTCAATTCCAACTGCAAGATCCTGAACTCTTACAGAGTTCAAGCTTGTAGGGGCTGATTCAGCTCAAATCAGGCATTATACTCAGAACATAAACAAGGGATGATGGCTGTCTCTCTGTGACTAATCAACTTCAATTTGCAAGCTACTGACCATACTATCTACCAGAGACAACAGATCCACAATGTGAACGCCCATTCTGGAACTGTTCTTAGCTTTGTTTTATCATTGTTGTTATTCATTATCTTTCTTTGCTCAGACCTAGCTTTCTTTTTTCACTTCCTTACTCTGCAGTTACTGAGTCTGTCCAACTTCGAGTTTTTTTCCTCCTCTCAACTGCTCTCATTTTTACATAAGAGAGAAACTATTCTCCTATTTGCCTGCTGCTCCTAGTACTTCTGTTCTCCTCTCATTCTCTCATCTTCTCCTGTCCAGTCAGAATCAATACCTAGAAGTAAAAGGGTTTCAGTCTTGCCTAATTTCTCCTCTTTCTATATTATTCTAGGGTATATACAAAGTCTCTAGTGTTCCTACAGTTCCTAGTTGGTTCTGTTTTATATGTGTCCCTTTTGCCTCTGTTGTCCTCTGGTATCTATGTGTCCTCAAGGTCTGTGTGATCTTTATAGATCCTCTAACCTTATTTCTAATCTTTTCCTCTCCTTCTATCTGCCTACCTCTCCAATACCCAAGTGACCTTTTATTCACAAAGGGTAGTGCTGCTGTTTTTAAGGACCTGTATTTTATAAACACATTTCTGATTAATTCTAAACTTTTGCATATGAACATAGATGCAACTCATGAGGTTAAAGGAATCAGGATAGTACTTGTCAAAGTTTATCATTTCCTATGCTGTGTTTGGTACTGTTGATGATACTGATTACATTATGTCAACAAATGTAATGTGATTGCTCTGCTCAAATGCCTCCCATGGTGTGCCAGAACTGAGAATATTTAAAGGTCATTATAGAGCCAAGGAGGACAACCCAAGAAGCAGCCATCTCCTAAGGGATCCACATATTAAGATGAAAGAGACTTGCAACAAACATTGCCCAGAGGCCAGATAAGGACTTAAGCAAACAACACAAGCAACAACAAAAGGAATAAAGATAAGAAAAATTCAAAAACCCAGATACAAAGATCATCACCACAGGGGACTCCAAGAAAAAGGGAAATGGAGCAAACTGAAGCTCAATCACCAGGACTCTTTGACATGGTAACAAAAGCAGACCTAGTAAAATGAAAATCAGAAATAACCTCTGAGATGGAAACAGATACTGTCCACAGTGAAAGCTATAATTAATAATGCTAAAGAAGAGTTCAAGGGCATGGTAGAATCTGAGAACAAAAGCAAAGGAACCTGTGAAACAGGTTCAGAGTTCCAAGTGATTAAAAGCTCCAACCACAAACTGGAGTAGGATGGATGAAGCTGAGGACCAAATTTCAGACCTAGAAGACAGGATCACAGCCAATGAACAGGAAAAGTATAATCTATGGAAAATGGGAAGGGAACATAAGAAGTCAATCTTACATCTCCTAGATAATACAAAGGAAAATAACATAAGACTGATTGGAGTCACTGAGGAAGCAGGAGACAGATCAAGACATAAAAAACTGTTCACAGATATAATAGCAGAAAATGTCACAGGAAAAGAAAAACAATTGGAAATACAGGTAAATGAAGCATATAGGACTCCAAATGGCAGTGATATTAAAAAATCTACACTAGGCATATAATTGTCAAGTTTCCAAGTATCCAACAAAAGAACAAAATACTGAAAGTAGTTAGAGAAAAGAAAACAAAAACAGAAACATACAAGGAGAAGCCCATCAGGATCACAGCAGACTTTTTAACCTAAACACTCAACGAAAGGAGAGCCTGGAATGAAGTACTTTAAGCCTTGCAAGAAACCAACCTCCAACCTAGATTGAGTTATCCTGCAAAACTATCTTTAAAAATTGATGAGAAAATAAAATACTTTCATGACACAGAGCACATGAAAAACTTCACAAATACAAAACTTGCACTCCAAAACATTCCAAAGACTATCTTGGAAAACAATGAAAGTTACAAACCCATTGGGTGAGAAAAGAAACTGAATGGAAAAGGGCAAAAACAATAAAAGAGCCAAGAAAAGGAAAATATAATAGTGTTAAGTCAGTCCACATCAGTTATAACCATTAATGTTAATGGACTCAATGTTCAATTAAAAGACACAAACTGGGTCGGAGATTTAGCTCAGTGGTTCCAGCGCCTGCCTCACAAGCACAAGGTCCTGAGTTCGATCCCGGCAACCACATACAATGCTGGGCGTGGTGACTCATGCCCACCAGCCATCAATACCACATACCACAGTGCGAGGCATGGTGGGTCACGCCTGTCATCCCAGCACTCGGGAGGCAGAGGCAGGAGGATTGC